>JAQIWH010003481.1:0-19799 GCA_034695005.1 Cryptops parisi | reverse complement strand
TATATACGCACACAAACAAACCCTTTTTGTTTTTCCAAGATTTTATGTTGTGAAGTTGAATTTAATGATTCCCGTGGAACACACTTTGTCTTTTAGACATTTTTTTTCGTCCTTCTGCTTTTCGTCTTCGGGTTTCCTTTTCGTTATGTCGCCAGAGTTTCAATATCGTGAGGGAGGGGTCCATCTCTTTCTTCTGCTTCTTCTTCTCCATATGTATGTATTTCAAATTGGAACTTATTCAGGTGCGAAATCGGGACGAATCTGCCGCTCGGGGGTTTTATTAAAAATATTCTTGGTGATGTGCAACGTTAGGAGCGTTGCCGCGAGAAATTGTTCGCATATCTGACGGCGGGATGCAGCAATTACAGTCACCCGCACGCAGACCCCCAAAAGAGGGGGTAAGGGGCAAAAGGGGATAGTAAATCGACAAAGTGAGAGGGGAGGGGGAAGGAGTTCGTCACTCCAACAAACCCCTTCATCCGAATGAAGCAACGAGCTGGGCACAAAGGGGAAAGACAAAAGCGGGAGACAACAACACGATGGAGTGCGCTGCTGGTGATTTTGTTGTTGCTGATGAGATGATGATAAAGCAGGGCACGCGCTTTTGTTTCCAATAAAAAGATGGACCAACGGGGGTTAGAAATTGAACACGTTATAAACTTATGTTGATAGTCGTACGTCGTGAAAATTCGATTTAGGGTCATCGTCACATCATTTTCTTCATTATGCATGAGTAGCAGTATATCTTCCTTGTCATATAACTGTCGTGTACAGTAGTATGAAAATCAGTGAAATTTCGTAGAATTCGTGTCAGAAATATTTATGACTGGTCAGAAAATAAAATTATTTTGACATTACGTCATCATATAACATAATTTTGGAAATTTCTTTGCTGATTAAGATTTGAAAAAGTTTCATTATTTTTTGATTTTTAGATTATTTTTTTCGGTACCTGTACGTGGATTATGAAAATGGCACCCTTGGCACTTTTTTCGTGCTTATTCACATCTTTGAAATTTCTACCTAAAAAGTTCAGCTTTTATTGATTTCGAACGTCACGAAAATATTTCTACGTTGACTTTTTTTTTTGTAATGCACAAAATCAATAACCAGTTCCTTTTTCTTCCAGTGTATGCAGCAAACTTGTATGTGTCGATAAGCTGCTGTTATTTACGTTAGGCTAAACATTGTCTCAACTTTCGTAACATTTTTTTAATGCAAAAATTTGTGTTGAAAGCTAAAACTTACGCGTGAATGAGAATTTAGCAACAACAAGTAAAGGCGCACGGGAGTATTGAAGGATCATGATTTTGTTTTTCTGAGTATCCATAGTGACGTATTATGACGACATGACATGCTGATGAACTTTTCAACATGGTGTATATGTTATGCAATTCTTTAATGCGTCTCTTAGTTATTACTCTTAGTTATTATTACGTGTACATCATTCATATTATAGTCGAAATTTTTGGAACTTGTTCTTCTCATCGACTGATTTCACTATTCCTCCCTCTCCAGTTCTTGGTAGTACTTTTCCACAGCTTCTTTGTGAGGAGATTTCGAAGGAATTGTTGGTATGAAATAGGATAGTTAACGAGGCAGGCATTGACGATACGGTTTATTTTTTTTTTCTTCTTTCAATCGTGTCTTGGAGATATTTCTTGTCGGGTGGGTGTGTCACTTTTTTTCTTGCAGAAAGTTGGGGTAGGTGGCGATTCTTTGGAAACAGTGCGAGGGTGTCGGAAATTGTGGTTAAGTTGCGAGCCAACACGGCCAGCCGCAGGGTCCCGCTACCTTACCACACTGTGGAACCACCACCGACCAACTCCAGGTTTGGTGCATCATCCCCCAGAAAAAGCTCTGATGCCAACCACCACCACCACTACTACCACCACACAGCCACCGCTTCCTTTTCCTCTTCTCTTCCCCAACCACCGATGCCACTTCATCTATGACGTCACCAACGACGAGATTGGTCGCCGTTTATTTTATAGGTCGCTCGGCGTCTGCGTTCTCGAGTTTGTTTTTTATTCTTCTGCTTTTTCTTCAGACTTCGTCTGATGGGGCACCTCGCTGTTCAATGTCCCGTAGGGTGCTCAAATGGTTGCTTTCTTTATCCTTCTGAAAACAAAATTTTTGCGATATCTTTTTTTTTTTTATTATTGGTGGTGAGGGGGAGTTCGACCTATTTGGTTGAGTTTTTTGTTTTTTTTTGCATAGGCTTTTGTCTATAAAATACCCGTAGGTGGATGTCGGTGCCCCAAAGTTTCGAGCGCCTATAAACGCTGATGTTTGGGCTTCCAAACAACCTGGCCTTTTTTTTTCCCCGAGTATCGTATTCCCTTTTTATGACCGAGGGGGCGAGGGTCATTTCTTTTTTATTTATCATATATGCAAAAGTGGAAATCGTTGTCCTGCGTTATCGATATATCCACCCCGAACACGGACATCGAGTCTTGTGAAACAACAAAAGATCATAGAGTTCTGCTGCGAGGTATTATAACGAGGATATCTTCCCATTGAAAGGTGTCTAGACCTTTTTCTCTGGTTATCTCACTAGTTCTCAGATGAATCGTTTGTAAAGCATGATAATAAGCAATTGTGGATGGGTGGGAACGTTCGAAATTGGACCACAGACGATGCCGATCGTCTTTTCTTTCTATTGTAGATGACCCTGTGATCTCTTCTTGTTTTCATAAGGGGAAAGGTAAGGTTCTTATATATAGTTTTTTTTTCCCTGTGTAGTTAAGTGGGTGGAGGTTGGTCGGGTGTAATCTATCCTCGTGCTCAGATGTCTCTGTTTGGCTGTCGATGGTTGGAACAGATAGAATCCATGTTGCCCGGGTTAAACGGAACGTGTTGGGTTTCCTTTCCAGAACATGTCGAGTGCTTCCTATCTGTCGAGTGGCACTTTTGCTCTTGTTCCATCAATGGCTGAATACACGTCGGATGCATTGAAGTGTGGCACGATGGGAGGTGGAGAAGAAGTTAAATTCGCCTCTATACTTTTTTTCTTCTTCTTCTTCCGATTTTTTTTGTTTGTAAACCCCCACTTTTTTTGTGTGTTCTATTCTCTTTCTTCTTCTTCCTCTTGTTGTTCCTCTTCTCACTCTCGCAGCTGCGATTTCATATCTGGAGGTGTTTGTATTGATCCGTCGTCGTTTCGCTCGTTGCTTTTCTGATAAGAAACGTGGCTTTCTTTGGCTCGGAATCTTTTCCCCCTGTCTACTTTTTTTTTTATTTGTATTTTTTTTTTGTACGGGTCTTACCATCCCGAAAATAGAGTCCGAAGAAAAGTTCTTAGCATACCACGAAGTTTCATGTTCTTTCACCACTTATATTCGGTGGTGTTTAAGATGTCGGTTCTTATTGACTTTCACATTTGTATTCTTGATGCAAACTTATTTTACTCATGAAAACAACAAAACATACTAATTCATTTTACATTTATCACGAAACCTGTTCTTAGATATCCAACTGTCATGGTCGTTGAACTTGTGTTATGATTATTGAATTTTCATATATTTAAATGTGAAACACTGAGGAGTTGGGTGGAAAAACGGTGAAAATTTACTTACATCTTTATTCTTTAAAATGCATATATTTTTAGACCAGTCTATAGCATAAAGATATTGGGTTGCATAAAAATTTGGACTTTTTGGAGCAAGAATATGGAACGCGATTATTGTAAATCTGAAAATTTTTGTGATTTCTTTCTTTTTGTCGCTTCACTTCCTAGTTGTTTCACTCGCTTGTTTCACTTCCAAAACAATGGTAGAGATAGTGATCTTTGAAAACACGGCGTAAATGCTTTTATAAATTAGCATGATATTCGGAATAACGGCATAATTGCATTTTCAAATTACCCTACTTGAGGCCTGTCAACTTAATAGATTTTTTGCAAAACCTGTTCAACTTTCCTTCTATTAACAGATAGTTGACCGGAACTTTTTTTTAATCTTAAATTTGAAAGTGCCAGCAGTTTTTGCCTTTTATCTTAAAACTACATTACGCCGTTATTCCACCCAACTCCTCAATTTACAACCTTGTCCAAAAATTTCCAATATGTCGCTCTAAAAAACGAATGTTCCACTTAAATGTTTAGCTATTTTATGTATATACACTATATGGTGTAGTATTTAGCTAGAACCATTCCATGAATGATAACTGGTCTTCTTGGTGTCTGTTTAGTTCAATTAGCGATGAGAAGGGGTAGTCTTATGAATCGTGAACGGTTACACCTTATTTATATTCTAAATCGCATACGATGCACGATTTACCACTCTTGACAGTGTACACCCTCATACCTTATCGACTAAATGAAGTTCCCAATTTACAGATATCATCCTGCTTGAATTGGTTTTCGTTGTTTGAATTGTCGGGTATTTGAGATCTTGGATGGTTTTTTTTTGTGTGAGAGATTCCCTGTCGGTGGTAGACACGATCAGTGTTGGTTGTTGTGTCGTTCTTCTAGTAGTAGTAGTACTACTCCTACTACTTACTACCTGGTTCTGTTTCGCTCCATTTGTTCCTTCGTTCCCGGGTGAGGAATTACCGGGTTTCTTTTGCTTTTCCCCAGTGCGTGCTGCTGTCTTCCTTCTGCTTTTTGGCCGTCCAATTGGCCTCCAGAGTGAGTAGGGGGGAAAGGCGGGGGGGTACGGTACCTTTCCTTTTTTTTTTATACTTCCATTTTCTGTTATATACTCCATCCTCTCCCTCTTTTCGATAAACGGGGTCTCTTTCTATCCCTATCTGTCTCGTGCCTGTTGAAACGGAGGGTAGGAGGACATCGTAGTCAGTTTTTGGGACCGAACCCTGGGGAGATCAGGTAGCGCCACCTCGAGGGACTAGTACCTCGACACTGATTCTTATCGTGAGCTTATCCCTCGGAGAGCCAATTGTCACGCTCCGAGGAGAACCGTCGTTTTTTATGGCGCCGAATTGGGGGAGGAAAGAATGGCTGCCAGCTACAACTACCAAAACCGACCTTTTCTTTCTTTCGTTTTTTTTCTTCCTTTTTTTTGGGGGGGGGGTATCTTTTTTCTACCCACCCCCAACGACCCCTCGTTTCACTCACACACCATCCATCTTGTAGTTGTACGGTACACAGAAGAAAACGCTCGACTACCTTCTTCATTGCTCTTACTAGTAGTGGTAGGCAGACGACGATGGATAGAGTCGTAGTTTGTACTTAACGTGAAGGATAAACGTGCGCATGCTCAGTGATGTGTACAGCCAGAGGGTTGGAACGAACAAGATAATCTCGCGTTAATCTTGGCATTATATTGAGAAGAGCAGGACGGGATCAAGTGCTTACGAGGGAAGCGTACATCTTTAAGATGCATATTATAAACACGGGGCTTAGTCTATTTTTTCTTCTTCTTCTTTTTACGTAGCTGAGAATTTTGTAAATCTTAAATGTTTTTGGTCGTTTTCACGAATTTTGGTTTGTTTTTTTAAAAAAAAAAATTGCGTGAAAAACCACGGTCCTATAGCGTGTGAAAAGCGAGTGATAAAATAGGTCGCCGTCGAGATGCAACACAATAGTTCTGTTCTAGGTTTGGATGTTTTTTGTCATTTTTTTTTTCAGTTTCTCATCTCTTTTTTTTGGGGAAAGTTTTCTTACTCTTTTTCATTCATCCGTATTATGCGTACTACTCTCTCTTTTTCCATCCAAAGAAGAAGAAGAGGAGGAGGAGGAGGAAGAAGTATGTGTGTGTATTGTGCGTGGGTGCAAGAAGAGGAGGAGGATAGAGTCACTGAGCCATGAAAACCTTTCTACTCGACTGTGTGGCAATCGGATCTTTTCACTCGACATCTCCATAGACATTCGCCTTTGGTGTGTGTATGTGTGTGTCTGAATATCAATAATAATGACTCCTCGGCTTGCAAAGACCGTTTTCTATCGAACCAGGCAATCACATAGATTTTTTATTTTTTTTGCTTTTATATCTTTTGAGGCGTTTTCACTCGTGATTGTCTCCTACTCTCCGTTCAGATCTAACATTGGTACTGTTGAACAGTAAATCTATGGTCGTTGCTGAATATAACGTTTAACGGTGCTAACATGTTGCCAATGCACTTCAGTAAATCTAGAACTTTAAAGTAGAGTTGTTTTACATATTTCAGTCTGGGGTGAGATTTTATTTTACGATGCTTACAGGATGTTACGTTTAGGTAGCTACTTGCTGTTAAGTTGATACTTCTAGTAGGGAGACTTTCTATGGTGATGCTTCTATCTGTAGTGATCCACTCATAGGTTGATACATCTCGCAACTAAGCAACACTTTTCATTTGGTAAATTTTATTGTTTTAGACCCAAAAATATGTGTATCTTCTCAGTACAACCGAAGGGAGAAAGCCAAGAAGGCTTGTGTATCCACAACAGGGGACATATAAACATTACATCAAGTTTTCATCAAAACTACACGTTTTCTTTAAACTAAGTATGTATTTATTTATTTAAGTTAAACGGTCCGGAGAACCAGAATACAAAACAGACAAAACTACATAAAATTATTTGCATATTTAAACTAGACATATCTAAACAATACATATTTATACTATCCGTTGATGTGATCACGGATTAATTCGTGACTTTTGGCTACGTGTCTTCAATTTTATATATCTAGCTAAGGACATAGTTGGTAGAGTGTAGCGATGCTGGATCCTTCTACCATGCCTTCTCCCTGCCACCAATGGCTGCTGACACGTCTCCGAAAAGGGGACCAACTTTATATTGGATATAAAACGCGTCGGTATCAGAAAGTCATCCATCAGCCAAATTTATTGCATGACGCAGCAGCATAGCAAGCAGCAGGTCACAGCAGCATGCTGAATGAAGAAGAAGAGGAGGAGGTGTGTGTGTGTGTGTGTGTGTGTGTGTGTGTGTGTGTGTGTGTGTGTTAGGCGCTGTTCTCACTCTACTAGAGATGACCTTCTCTCTCCTCTACTACTACTACTTCTCACTACTTTTACCCCTAGAAGCTACTGAATGCCAACCCTCAGTTCATGTTCCACCCACGCAGCTGTCGCCTCTAAAATGCTACGTCGTCGTTAAGCTCCGCTCTCGTTTCATCTCCGACACGGGATTGTGTTTATGGTGGTACGAAAGGGTTGGACACCACTAAAATCTGACATACGAGGTGCGACAATAAAAGTGTGGTAAATTATTTAAAAAAAAAGAAAAAGAATTACAGTAAAATACAAATTACAGCTAGTCCTCTTCAGAGGACTCTCCGTGGTTAACAAAATGTTTATATCGTCGTTCTTGTTACTTTCTGTAACAGTACTACAGTAGAAATCATTTTTCGTGAGTATATCTGGAGGAGCTGTCATGGTTACTACATTGATTTCCTTAGTTGAATCAAACCGTTTGCTCTTCATAATATTTCTAGTTTAGGACACATCCAGAAGTCACATAGTGTGTCAATCCTGAAAATTAGGGTGGATGGAGACATATAATGTTTTGCGACAAAAATCACCGTTCCAGAAGTGATGTGCACACGAAAGGTATACGATTTGATTTCATTAAAATGGTCCAGGCAGCCACGACAGCACAGTTAAACACACTAACAAAAGAGGACTTCCAGTACTGTTTCACAAAGGGACAAGAACGTCGAAATAATTGCGTTGTAAACTAGGGGGAGTTTTCTGAGGGGGACTAACTGTAATTTGTATTTTACTTTAATATTTTTTTTAAAAAAAAAATAATTTACTGTACTTTATTGTTGCACCTCGTATATGTATGTTGTATATGTATAGAGCTACTATGTAATCCTCTATACATATATTTAAATTATATATGTATATTATATATATAATATATATATATACATATATATAATATATATGTATATATTATAATATATATATATATAATTATATATATTATATATGTAAATTTATCCACAAGTATATACAGTACATATTCATATTATACATGTATATAAAATATATATACATATTATACATAAATATATATACATGTATATAAAATACGCGTATATAAAATATATTATACTTATAGGTATAAGCTACATATACTGTATACAAGTTGTATACATATACTGAAAAGTTGGATAGCGTTACAGTTTTTGCTTACGCCTTGTAGATAACTAGGCCGAACATTACCGTCTGAAAGTACACAAGAATTTTCCAGTTGACGTTGTTATATACTGAACCGTACATCAAGCTAAATTGCTTATTCCCAACCGTTATCGTTTTGTTGGAAATATACTGTAGTTCGATGCAACAACATTCCTGGTCAAAACATTCGTTATCACATCAGTTATTTTACGAGATATATCATTTATTGTTCGTTGGTTTAGATTAGCTTATGCAGTTTCAACGTGATAATAGTTGAAAAATGTTTTTTTAAATTTTGAAAACTTGAAAATTTCGTTCCTAAAACGAATAAAAGGTATAAAGTTTGTATAATAGCATTTGAGAAATAAGAGACGTAATATCGGAGAATGAAAAGATTTTTTTTCTTTCATTTTTCGTCTTTTTTTTTTCTTCTTCATTTTTTTTACGACCATTTTTCTGTTTTTTTTTTCCGTGTTCATCTTCTTCTCCATGAGCATAAATAAGTGATTAAGTTTTCCGTATTAAGATTTTATGTCAACACTTGCTTCTTGAAAGCTGTTTTTTTTCCTTCTCTTTTTCCAAGTTATTTTTTTTTCTTTCAAGTTTTTTCTTCTTCTTTTTCGGTTCTCTGTTCGCCGACGTGTAAGAACGAGGAAAGTGTGATGCGAAGGATCTTATTAATAATGCTGTTGAATTTTTAACTTGTTTGCTCAGGCGCATGATATCCGCCAAATTATCACAATTATGGCTCCAAATTAAAATCGAAACGTGGACGAGAGCGAGCATAAGAGGTGGGAGTGGGGAAACAACTTAAGAAAGAGCGAAGAAGAAATAATGATTTTTTGTTCGTCTTCCATAACGAAAAGATAAAACAAAGGCAATTTGGACGACACGCGAAGACAAACAGTCGCTTTTACGGATCAGTTCAATATTGACACTGAGATTTGATATTTTTTTTTTCATTTTGCCTATTTTTTTTTCTTATTTCTTTTTTTTTTTTTTTATCTTTTATGAAGAAGTTTCCATGATAGGTAATGAGCATTTTGCTTCTCAGGTTTTTTTCCTTCTCGGTAGGAATTTTGAATTCAGCTTAAATTTAATTGGAATCAGTATTGTTATATGCAATTTTGATGAAAGTTTTCTCTTGGACGTAAAATTCAAGAGGTATACAGTATAAGTCAATGAAAAGGTAAATTAGAGTTATCTCTAATTAACTTACTTAATAACTTTATCTGTCGGTATACCGTAAAACTGAAAAAATGTTTGAAACTTTTTTTTTCAAAACTAGTAGTTCTGTGAACAGCAGACTTCGATAGTAAATTGAAAAAAAAATATCAATTACTGTGATCGTAACCAAAATTTAATGGGTTTTGTGGAAAATCCTTCTGAATAACTTGTGCAAGTTTAAAGTGAATCCATTAAACCGTTCGCAAATTATTGCATCACATAGACACAAGACAAATGCCGTTTCGTCCCACTTCTCAAAACATCGACCTCACTTCGTTCGGTCAATAAAATTCGTACTTCGTAATGTATCGTATGATCGGATTTATCTTTTAAATGTGTTATTGAAATGACTTGCTCAACTCACGCACGATGATAGTTAAAAAAAAATTCACGGAAAATTGAAATTGAAATAAATAAATAATTTTTTTTCCCGGAACTTTTTGATTTGTTCTCGTACAACGGCAGATTCTTAATTTTGCGTGGGTTCGTTCATTGTTCAATTGATCGTGTTGCTGGTTGCTTAAGTGTTCACTAGAAGCAACCCCGTCAATCATGATGGGAACGGCCCGGTTGAGTAGCCTATCATGTGATGCTGATCAACCAACGTGACAAATTCACTGCCAGTTACTATTTAAGGTAACAACAATGCATTCACATGCGTTGCAATGGAAACATTCAGATAGGCAACCACTATTGCCAATTATTATTTATTTTATTATATATAAACAATATAAAAGCCAATTCTCTGTGTCTCTTTCTGTGTTAGAATGTTTCCATGACAATAACTAAAAACAAACGTAGCCATAAGATGTGTCACCATACCAACACAAACATAAACAGTAACTAATGAGATGAAACGAACACAACACACCAATTCTAACGAATGTTGCGAAACAACAGTTAAATGAATGCACTGTATTATGTTCATGTGGAATTGAATCGATTGCCTCCCGTCATTTTTGACGGACATACAGCTAGTAGTGTTTCTCGTGATTATTCACGTGTTGAACGTGATCATTGTTTGAACCTTGCTCAACGTTGCATCTCGATACAAATGAAAATGCACGTTGCTATTGGATTAATTCAGTTATCAACACTTGATTTCACGCCCACCCACCATTCGTGCCCATTGCAAAAACTTCGTTACAGATACTATGACGGAACATTTCTCACACTAGGATGATGAAACCGTGATTTGTTTTTTGTTGATCACTTTGAATTACATTTTTATTTTATCAATGATGTGGAAAGACAATAAATTGACGTTATGTAGACGGGAAAGGGGGTAGATACAACAACAACAACAACAACAACAGCTACATCTACTACTACTACTACTGTGACACTGTTGTGCTGGGAAATGATCCGAATTTTCGAGCTCAAATTGGTGCGCATGCTCGGGGGGCTTTAGAAAATTTCGGTTAATTAGGTTGGCTGCTCATCTTTCATTGGCACGAAATCCCCCAAGCCTTTGGATAGGCTTATTAGTGGGGTTGTGGCACCACGGTGAAAGTTTTCCCCTCATCATCGGACTCTTTAATGCCCACCGAGACAGTTATAGGTCACCCGTCTTTCACTTCATTGAATATCGAAAAATGTTGCCCTTTTTTTTTGGAATCGTTATCATAATCGAACTCATACAGTTTTTAATCTACGAATAATTGAACTCTTAAGGTAAATTAGCTAACTTACCTAAAATGCTTTAGGACTTTGCTAGTTAATGCGTAGCAACTTTGACTGTTTTTTGTGTGTCCAAAGACTTTTGTTTTTCGATGACTTTTTCTGGAAAGTGTCTTTGGCAATTGGTAAGTTGAGTTTCGAAAACGGTTTCACTTTTGTAATGTATTAAGGGTAGAAAGTTTTGTCTGTTGCTGCTGCTTGCATTCTCGTGAAGCGGTGCCTCTTGAACGTTGTGGGTAATTACCTTAATTAACGCGAATGTCGGAAATGAGGAATGGCTGTCCATGGTAATGATTCATGGTGGGCTTAATTAACTTTTTTTTTTTATATTCCACACGGTCTCGACTCTAATTCTGGTTCGTCACGACGTTGCGAAACATTCGAAACAATTTCTATAATTTATTCATGCCCCCGTGTACACTCAACATGTCATTGCGCCAATTCTTTATCTTCTTCATTTTTATCATTTTTTCCTTTCTTTTCGGCGTTATCTTCGAGTTGGATACGGTGTTCAGGTTACGTATGCATTTCTGGAAGCGAACTGTAAATGAGTTTTGTTTTTTTCTATTTCTTCTTAACGAGTGGAAACGTTGCTAACGCTCAAGTGTCACAATCTATCGCGAGTGGCAAAGTCTCGTACAAAGTTGGTAGGAATTTTAAAGCTGTCAATAACGCGTGTTGTGGGTGCGTTTTTGGTAGCGTCGTGAGTGACAGACAGTGTTCTCTCAAGGAACCCGGAGGGTAGTTATAATGAAGTTGTCCTTATGGCACTGACATGTGCGAGTGGAAAAGGGACACGCTGAGGTTTTCCATCGACAACTCGATTCGCTGTCGGACATCGGTTGGGACAAATGTCTTCTTTTGCTTTCTCCTTCCAATACCAATCGTCCGCTACAATCTACCACTAGGTTCCTTTTTCTTCTTTTTCTTCTTTCTTACTACATACGTCGTCTCTACTATATGGGTCGTTTCTGAAGCGACGACTCGAAACAGTCCCTCGATGGGGTATTTTTTTTTCTGGTCTTCTCCAACTCGGGAAGTCCACGGGGGGGTTCTACCCACAGGCGAAGAGAAAGGAAACCCATTCACCCCCCAACTCGTTTTCCCTTTTGTGTCGCTTGGCAAACTGCCTGCAGGGAAGTTGAGGGGTTACTACTTCCTTTGCAGGCTTGTAGCAGAAGCAGAAACGACGACGACGTTGTTCCCCTTTTCATTGGGAAGTCCCTCTTCTCGTCACAGTCGGTCGACTTTCTGCAACAGCCACGGCGGGCTGTTTTTTTTTTGCCTATTGTCTCGACCAGCAGTTGTCGTCGTCGTTGGGTTTGCCGAGGTGACAAACTCGAAACCCGGCGGCAAGTTTTGGCGAGCCAAAGCCACCGCCATTCGTGTCTCTGTGGCTCGCGAGACATGCCCGGCCACCGTTTCATAAAGACCGACTGACAACCCCGGGGTGTGATAACTTCCCAACACATTGCTCGCACAAAGTGCAACGACTGATGGTTTTGTGTATAAAGGTTAGGGTAGTAGTAGTAGCCCGAGAAGATGGGAGAAGGAGAATAATGAAAAAAATGGGGGAGAAGGGGGAATTTGTCCCACGTGAAATGAACGTGTCGAGATGCACGAGGACAAATTTGGTTACACTTGTTAAACTTTGTTGATTCGAGTGACTACTTCAGGAGTTACCGTGAGGTTGGTAAACTCGGCGGGAGTAAGACATCGTAAAAAAAAGATGGCGATGGTGGCAAATCACAATGAATGTTTTTACGCTCGTGCATTCCAGTGTGTTCTATGCTTATGTTTACTATACTACACTGCATGTAGTATAGGGAAAAGTGAAGTTTTGATGCCGAGAATCAGCATTGCTTTTTTAATCTAGAAGACTTTGAAGTTTCGGAAAGGAATTCCAAAGTTCATGAAACAGCCAAATAAGTCATGTCTAAGTTAAAGACAGTTGACAATTCATATACAAAAAAAGACACAATTCATATCAGTTACAATATGAAAAAAAAATAAGGTTTAAAAAGTAAATTCGATATCGATATCAAAAAAATCGATATGTGGATTAGCTCAATGTCTTTTGCGTCATTTTGGATGTCTCCATAGACGTCCATTGGATGTCTTCATACATCCCAAAATTTTATGTGTTACTACGAATACATGGAGTATAATATAAAGATACATGTTTCATCAAAGCCCAAGTAGGCTACGTCAAAACTTGCTATTTAGACAACCCCGCTTTTCGCACATTGTTTATTTAATGCTTGGAGGTGGAGGCTAGATTGAAACGAGTGAAACCAATCAACACAAAGAACCAAGTAGCGCCTGTTGGTTGAATTGACCATGTAGTTGGGTCCTTTCATCGTTATTATTGTTTTGTATCATTTTGTAGGAATATTTTTTTTTTTCATTTTTTAAATGACATTTCTTAGGGGGCCATAAGTCTTGTCCTTATTAGTGTAAAAACCAAGAGCGTGGAAAACGATATAGAAAGGGTGGTGGGGGTTTGGTGCGGATTGTTGAAGCTTTTCCATCGTGTGACAATGATGTGCAGTTGGCAGTGCTCGTTGTCAGCTTTATGACCTCGGTTGTACGCATTTCGCAGATTAAAAACGTTCCTTCTACTCGAGGGCGAAAGACGACGACGACGACAACTACGGATTGAATTGAATCGAATGGAGATGGAAGCTGAGCAAGAATGAGAAGAGATGGCCTCTCGACACTTTCCTTTTTTTTTTCTTTTTCATTCATTCCATCTCGTTTTTTATTCCTTTTTTTTCCATTCCCCTCTGTTTTGGGTTGCGATGTGTCTTTTTTTTTTGTAGGAGGGGAGGGGGTGAGGGAAAATTTTTTTTTGTCGCTTTTCCGCGTTGGGCGTTGTTATTCCCACGTTGGGGAGAAAATTGGAGCACGGTTAGGACCACATTAAGCCCATTACGTTGGGTCCTATCCATCACGTCGAAAGCGGAGACAACGAGGCGTGTCAAGATGCTAGGATTTAAAGTCCACTGTTTGTCGAGTCGAGTGCTCGAGCGCGATGAGCGCTTGATAAAGACGGATTGGAGCAAACAAAGACGTTGTTGCTGAAGAAGAAGAAGAAGATGAAAGAAAGGGAAAACGAGTGAGAGTGAGTGAAAAAAAAATATTTTTGGAGCCCCGTATTTTCAGTAAAGAAGATGTATAATAAAAAAAAGGAGGGGAGATGAAAAAAAAGTTTAAACTAAGGAGTGGCGAGAAAGGGTAACCACTACCAGAGGGCGCGTGCCTCGACTCCGCTGAACAGATGGAAGAAGTGGACGAGTGGTTTGCAACGGCATCATGGGTAAAAAAAAACAAAATGGAGAAAAAAAATGAAAGATGGTGGAAGTACTTTTTTTGTCTGCGGACGACACTGTTGTTAAGCTAATGGTTTTTTCGAGCCTTTACTACTTACTACGTTTGGAACGAATGTCTGAAAACGTAGTTTCTTGTGTCGTCTAATGAAGTTTCTTAAGAGTTTTAAGGAAGAAGATGTCCAGTCTCCCGTAAATGGAGGATGAATTTTGATTTATGCGAAAGTTTATACGTTTTGCGCAAGCCTGATCGAAAATCGCATAGTTCGATACTTCGATGAAGTGGCACAACTCGCAGAGGTAAATTGAGGTGTGAAGGTTAAGATTTGCACGTGACGCACACGCTGTGGCAGGAAAGGGGCAGGTGTAAAAGCGTTAGGTCCCTTGTTCATCGCCGTATAAAATCGCATAACAATGAAACATTTTTCTTAAAACGTGCGTAGAAAATGTTTCTCGTCGCATATGAGGAATGCTTAAAAAGACCTTGGGTTTTTGATATAAAGAACTCACCACTTTGTATATTTGGTGTGTTCTTATGGATCTTTGATGACATTGATGAATTTTTCTCAAGTGTTTATTTCGAATTTTTTTCGTTCGATTTGTTAACATATAAAGTCTAAATATAACCTTGCAACATTTGAATGTTTAAGGTAGCATTGAAGTTTTTCGGTTATTAGTATTACTAGATTGATATTGGAGTAATGTTATTAAGTTCGACTGACGACAAAGTCTTCATCAAAAAGAACGCGTTAAAACGACAAAGCAGTCTTGGACCATATTTTTTTGGTGGTGGTCTTTTATTTTGAGATTTGTCTTTAACATGACAATCATTCGACTTATAACTACAGTACATGTATATGTATACATTTCTACCTGTAGTTGTAGTACATAGTTACCAAACAACACACCAACGTCTATATAATCCTCAAAGTTGACAGTGACAAGGGGGAATGAGAGAGACAGAGAGAGAAAAAAAACTGGTTTTGATGCATGTTGTCAAACTCGGGTCGCTAATTCGGATTAAGGAGGAACCTTTCCACCTGATAAAAGGGTGCCCACCTAAGATTTAGCTGGTGCTTTTGTACATTTTTTTCGTCTAATTCTTGGTCTATTGAGCGATGGGCGGACGGGTGTCCACCCCTAGGATGGTTGGGTCCTCGAAAAGACCCTCGAAATGGCAAAGAAACCCAAAGAACCGTACTGACCCGGCTGTCCTTTATGGACATGTTTGTCAATCACACGTCGCTGCGTTCGTAATCCCTCACCCGAAGCTTTTTGCTTTTCAGTCCTTGAATTCTTCCACACGGTCGTAGAAAGCTTGTCGCCGTTGTTGTGTCAGTGGTCGGAGCTATGTAGAGTCTAGGCTAGGAAATGTCCTGGGAAAGTACCAAAAGATCTCGAGTGGTAATGTCTATAAAGTGGATCTATCGGTCGTGTTTCGTTTATTTTTATTTTCGCTAAGTGTTGTCGTTGTTGAGTGGGGTTGATAACAAGTTATGTTGTCGACATGTTTTGTCACGGTGTTGTGTGACTTGTGTACTGTCGACTAATTTTGTCGATTTTTATTATGTTGTTCAGAAAACGTGGTTCGTTTCACAGGTCTTTTAAGTTATATTTTAGCTGTGTTTTGTGTCGTTTGTTAAGTGGTGACTTTGCGATGTCACTTCGTGTGGCAGTATCAACTACGCATTACTGTAGTCTGTATGTCGATTTTTATATAAATTTGGAAGAATAAATCGGAGTTGGGTTTGTTTGAATACATACGTTTGAGTTAGCGGCTAACTAAATTGTGTTTTGAAACATTGTCATTCTTCGGGGTATTTGAGAACAATGATTTTTAACACGTGGTCAACACGACTGTAGAGTGAAGTGAGATTCTGATAACTTAGAATAGTGACAGTGAAAGCACATTTTTATAGTGTTTTCTAATAAAAATGTTAGGTTAGTATAAAGTTAGTAGATAGAGTTCTTTATTCGATTATCCAAAAAATAGGCACTTTATGTATAATATAATTACTTGTTATTGAATTTCATCTGGCTAATGTTTTTGTTTATTCTATATTGTACTATTGATTTGTGTGCTATATATATCGCATTATTTTGTATATGTTTTACTTTCGTTTTATTTTGGTCCGTGGGATTGTTTTAATAAATAAATAAATAATGATAATGATAATGATAATTTTAGTTTTTCTTCGCTATAATTTTTTTTCTTTTTTATTACATGTTGTTTTGGGTAACGTGTTCCAGCTGCTTCTAGTGATCGTAGTACTTTTAGTCTTTTGTTGGGGGAAAATATTTCCCCAAAGTTGTGTGAACGACATTTCTCCACATTGGTGGTGGCAACAGTGGTACTAGCATAGTATTACAGTAGTAGTAGTAGGTGTTGGGTTAGGTACCAGTGGCCGTGTTTTATTCACAAACCTCTCTTGGGGTGTTGGTCGGTGCAATTTGGTGGGTTGGTTTGTCGCGAGGTCGAAAAATTTGCAACTTTTAAAAGTCTCTCCCACCGCCATAACCGAAACGACGACAACTGTTTGTTTGTCACCCCTCCCATTTGGCGACAACTGCTCGCGCGTGGTATGTATGTTACGCGTGTGTTTAACATTTCAACCGTCCCGACTGGCGTTTTCTTTTCCCCACGTTCACTTCCGCCCCTGTCGTAGGCCGCAAAACCGACCCAAAATGGTTCCACCCCCACTCCGTCGTTTCTCCCGTGAGCCACGACTGAACAAGTGTTGCTAATGGCCCCCAATTTGTCTCGTGCTCGCTTTTCTTCCCCGCACCGTACGCACTTCGGGATGAACTACAGGGACCCACCAGTGGGTTAAACACTCGGGCCTCCCTCATTGCTTGTTTTCTCCAACCCGACTCGAAATAGACAACGACAAAGCACTAACAGCCAACAGCGGCGCATGGTTTATTCTATTCTAAAACCCACCACCCGAGTGGTATGTGTGTGTTTATGTGTCTGTGTGTGTGCGACTCGAGCGTTGTTAAAGCGAAACAGACAAAGCAAGAGACAGTAAAGAGATAGAGTTGACAACAAACAGGGAGCTGGATCTCTATCGATCGAAAGCCCCCCTCTTTTTTTGCGATATAGCTATTGTGTTGTTGTAAAACTTTTTCATTGTTATTTTATACTGTATATTCTCGTAATGTAAGTACGTGCAGTGTTGATGGTGTTTCGAATCGAGTTTGACATTTTTTTTTCAATGTTAAAAGATTATTTTTATGTCTTAATCCTTGTTGTGCTTTTTTTTTGTCTGTCTTTCGCTTTTGGCCCGATAAGCCACGTTCGTTTAACTCGCGTCATTAGTTACATTGGTGGTGTGACTAGACGCTTAATTATAGGTGTTTGGTGTTGGCGATTTACAACCGTAGGATGCGCCTACAAATATATTTATCTATGTATACTGTATACAGTGAAGCGCGAAGACATAGTGTCGTGCGTGTGCACCTAGAAGCTATTTCGGGTCGAGGGCCATGTTCTTTGACATGAGTTAAGTTACAAGGGTGTCGACGACGCGTAAACACCTATAGATATCGGCGGACCAGAATAACACGCCGATGTAGATTGTACGCTACTGGGTTTTGAGAGAAGGGGGAGGATAATGGCAACTGCTGATGGCTTTTATGGCTTGGCGACAATGGGCACTTCATGGACCGACAACGAGGCGCGATTAGCACGCCAAAGATTTGTGCTTGGCTTTATCTTTTGTTCCATGCCGACAAACGGCAGAAGCGCATAACTTCGCCACACTCTGTGCGTTGTACAGTGGAGAGGCTAAAGATAGGAAGCGGCGCGTGCGTCCGAAAATGCTTTACCGCTTTTTAGTCGGCGCGTGTGGTTGTGGGGAAAAGTGTTTTTTTCTATGACAGTTTAGTTTAGATGTCTGCGAGAGTAAGCCAAAGCTATAACACTCTGGGAACGTTCGTTGCTAATTATGCCATTCGACTACAGTGGCGTTATTTATTTATTTATTTATTTATTTATTAATTCTGATGCGTCTCAAAGAGACAAAAGATTTTATACATACATGATAGTATTCACATAGATGATTACAAAAAACATGTCAAGTAAAACTAGCAAAAGTATAACAAAAAGAAAAAAAAGAGCATTTTTAATATTTGTCTGCGTTGAGAATGTGAATCTGTAATTTGTTTTTAAAATGAAAACAGTTTTTCCGACATTTTTGGTTTTGATATGAAAAAAGTATCTTCCTTGTTGTAAGAGTAGTAGAAGTATCTTCCTTATTGTTATTAAATGTATTTATGACTATGGTTGTTGAAAATGGTCGCAAAATTGGTTTATAACTATAGAAATGAAAATTTGATTAGAAGAGTACTGCAGAGTAGATGATGAGATAGGTATATTGAACAACTAAGACAAATTCCCTTCATGCACAGATTGAGCAGTTTTCACAAACTGACCGAATGAGCTGTTTTCTCTTAAAACCAATTGTACCAAACCCAAAATCCACGCGAGCAAAGCCGCGAGCAAGAACGAGTGTTGAGAAGCAACATGAGTCTTAAACATTTATAGCTACACTCCACGTGACTGTGTTACCATATCAACCCCAATTCTGTCGTCGTTAAAGATGTCGAGGAATCACTAAATTTAATTTATTCTGGTGTAAATATTAAAATTCTAACGTCACCATCCTACATCCAGAATAGTGCACGGGCATAGCCGCGCAAGTATTGCCACTACACAGTATAAGATGCTTATTTATTGACTCTTATTATCTGTAAGTCTCTTCCTGTATGCATATGTAAAGATAACACGTACAGTACTTTAATTCTATAAGAACGTACAAATTACAGTATAAGTTATATAAAGAGGGTACACTAGCGTTTATTTATGCTGAATATCGTAGAGATTTTTAATGATTAAATTTCATAGGTTTTCCATGATAATTGCAAAGTTTTATTTTACAGTTTTTTTTTTGTTTTTTTGTATTATTTTTGAATTGATGTTAGTTTGAATGGTATAACATATATACGCTTATATCTTTGTTTAGTTTTAATGGTGTAAAGTATACTTCGTGTACATTCAGATTGGGAAATATTCGTAGCGTCCTGAATATCCGAATAGCGGATTTTAAAAAATTATAACGGTTTCTTCTCTGATTTATTTCCTTATTATTTTTCTCATATTCTGTTGACAGCGTGTGAAATTTCACGCCCCCTTTCACTAACGTTTGTCATTGTGGTCCTTTATGCCTCTTCCCTGTTCTTCTTCCGAATTTCGGTCGTGGCTATTTTCCTTAGTTGAAGGGTTCATTTTGGCTTTGCTAGCATACTAACCTTTGGTCGGTGATAGGTAGTGGTGGTGGTGGTGGCGGTTGGTCGAAAGTCGGAAGAGCCAGGGGCGTCATTTCCCGTCTCACGTGCGGAATTTGCGTGGGCGGCCGCTTAATTGGAATGGAAATTTTGCTGACAGCGGTGTAAGGGGGGTTGAAATAGGGGGTA
>JAQIWH010003480.1:0-19807 GCA_034695005.1 Cryptops parisi | reverse complement strand
CCATCCTTTAATGACCTCACCTACAAAAACATTTCATTTGCTGTAGTTTGATACAAGACGATATGCAACAGTGTCAAAAGGAAGTGAACACGATCACATGGTTAATCGTCGTTTCGATAACACGGAATCTTGGTTTAGTAGTGCGTAGAATGGCTTTGCGACTTGCATTGTAACATCTCCCAAGTTAAGAAATAGCTTCTTGAAAAGGAACATTGCTCAACTTTGCTTAGAAACTAAGTTATTGAATCGCCTTTGTAATGAAATGAAACTATTTGAGGTTTGATCGCTGGAATACTAAGGTTAAAGCAATGAACAATTATATCGAAAAAATATTTTTTTAAAAAAATTAGGATCACAGGATTAGTTTCAACAGCTTCAATTTTAATAAGTGAAACTCGTGATTTACTGTTGGAAAGTTGGCATAAGGCACAGGCCTGTTGCACCATTGTCAAAATTCAAATTCAATGGTAGCTCACAAAGCTAATCTGGGATTAAACTAGTTATCGTTTTGATATAGTTGAATGATTTAAGCATAAGTTAAAAATTAAATGGACAAATATTCTGTCGGCCTTTGTTCAAGAGCTACAAAAGTTTGAGTTCAGCCTTCAGTGTTTTATTATAACAAAGGATGTCCATAAATTATCGCTACTGCCATATTTTCGTGAATATAAGATGCAGCTTATACAAAATTTGACACAAGGGGCTCCCTAGCTGCATCTAATATGAATTATAATAAACTAGGTACAATAAAAATGATTATATTACTAGTAGAATATAACAAAAAATATATATGAATGAGTGTGTTATTTGGAGTCTTCAGTATCCTCCAGTGTCTATTACAAAACACATTACATTAGGAGCTAATCGCAGCTGAAATGTCTATCTCATGTATGCGTCTTATAATCAGGTACGTCCTACATAATTAACATTTTTTACTGAAACCCGTAAACATCGCGTTTTTTAATTGCGAATGTACGGTACTACTTCTTTAGCATTGAAGCAATGATTTATTGACACCCTATATAACAAGAATGATTTTTAATCACACTGACTAAAGCTTTCCATATCTACTCACACCTCCTTACACAAGCAGGGGCAGAGCACACTCTCTGACCAGAAGGGGGGGGGGAGCAAGACACTATTTGCTATTTAAAACAAAAGTTACTATATATCACCCCCCCCCCCCTCAGCAACTGTATACAAGCACGGCTTTTTGCTGTGCTTGTATACAGCACGAGCTTTGATTTACTGCACAAAATTTTCGATATTTGACCAAAAAATCAAGAAATCCTAAACGGTAGAGTACTGCAGTGAAATATGATTTGTTATGCAGCCCTTTGATTTACAACCAAGTTTCCTGGAATGTATCTTGTCTGTAAAGCAAGTTAAGTTTATGTGTATAGTTATGGTACTAGATAACCCAGGCCTGTAGCATCAATGCCAATTGTAATTTAATTATTAGCATGAGGTTAACATGATTACGGTACTGGAGTTGTAATCATAACATAGTAGATTAATGATAAAGTTAGAAATTTAAGAACAAATATGTCCAGCCTTTGTTAAAAATCCCCGAAAGTTCATGTTTTGAGGCGTAATTTTGAATTTAGTGTTTACATGCATTTTTATACCCAAAATTCATTTCAATGAATTTTGGGTATAAAAAGAGGAGTCCTCGAAGAGGAGTCCTTTTAAACTTTTTTGTTTACAACAAGCCGCAGCCACCATTGCTCCACGAATATCTTAATAACTATTTAGTTTTTAATTTAACGAACTCCCACTACAAAACCAACCTTTCCCCAATTTAAATTCAAACACTTCTCCTCTATCCCGACTAGAATCGAATTGGGAACCGTCCCTAAGGGTTCCTACGTAGTGCACGGAGACAGTGTCGCCAACGCTGGGAGTTGCGTTGCCTTCGCCAGGCCGACGAATCTCTTTGCGAACACCACCGTCTTTGTTGGGGGTGATGTCTTCGGCCGAAGGGCCTGCCACGGCTAAATCGGCTTCATCACACTTCTTCTCCATTGTCGTTGTTATGCTTGCCAAATTATGCACCGGCTGTTTGCGACTCCAACTTGGTAGTTGATTAAATTATAAGCTGTCCACTCGAAGACGAAACTCAATGACTTGACTTGCTTCGCAACAACGGACAACAGCAAAATGAAGATTCTAGAATTCGATTCGAATACGATTGAGCGAAGTGGTGAGAGAAAGTGTAAACAATATATGGATAAATCGTTGTACCCACACCAGGAAATTTTTTTTATTTTTTGTGTTGTTATGCGTAATTATTTGAAATTATATTTTTTAATTTTTTGTGTTATGACACAAAACTTCAATATAATATATAAAAATTAATTGAATTAATTCAAAGTTGTTTTTTAAACTATTTACTGTGCAAAACTATTTATTTGGGCTACGTTCATGTTGGACGCTTTTTCGATAAAAACGCTCATAAACGTCCAAATATAGTCGATAACCAATGCAGGTTCTATGTAAATTAAACGGACTTATTGACTATCTTTGGACGTTTTTAGCGAAAAAGCGTCCAACGTGAACGTAGCCTTTAACTTTCATTCAAATGATACCATTTCCGAAACTAGCTTAGTTTCAATTGATAGATTTGTTTTCGGTTTCGATTTACCTAAATGTAAACAAGTGACAAAAATTTTACTATTAATTTAATCATTATGCATTTAATTAATTTAAAATAGAATTAAAATAACCTTGAAGTCCTCCTTAAGTGTATTTTGAGGTTAAACGCCCGACCACGCTTGTGACGACTTTGAATAGTACAAGCAATTTTTAAGAATTTCGATTTCATCAAAATTTTTGAAAATAAACTTTTGACCACCGGTCCTTTATTTAAAAGAACAACTTACTATTTAAAATTTTTGTTTTTTATTAAAGTGATAAAAGACACAAAATGCACTTTATTTCGAAAACGGATAGATTTCTACAAAAAAACAAAAACAAAAAACACTGACATTCCAGAATTATTAACAATTTTATTGAGAAAAGGTTTTAATTCAATTCATCTATGTGACAGACAAAAGCACTTTTGCAACCACCCAGCTCTAACTTAAAAACTTACCTAACCAACAAGAGGCATGCCAATACCAATTCATTCATTATACACTACGGCTACATAAAATGACATGAGAACTAAATTTACACCAGATAAAATGCTATTTTTTATGTTCTTTTTTTTTTGCGACTTCAAAAGGTGGCAACTCAAGCTTTAAATCATTTGGTATTTAATGTTAGATTAGTTAATTAAGAAAAAATGTATTAAAAGCATGATTAATGAATTCGTAATAATTTATTAAGTATGTTTTCGTTTGCTTAACTAAACTAATAACCAAACTCATTCCTGAACTGATTCCCAAACTCATAACTTAAGTACAGTCGGTCGGATGTCTAACTCAAAATACCGATTTTAGGTAAGAAGGGTATGTAGATTGTAGAATAGATTTATTAAATATTAAAATATTTTGATTTTATTCCATGTTTATATTTATTAGGATTTTATATGTTTTGTTTTATATCTAATTTTATAGATAAAAAAATTATATGCAATATAATTTTTGTATATTTAAATGATAATAATTTGTTTAAAAATATTTGTAACAATGAAAAGAAGTTTCGAAAAAAATATATTTTTAAGTGTATTGTTGGAGAGATATAAAATGAAAAAGAAAAGTTTACAAAAGATGGCTATACTTTTGCAGTTTGTTAAAAAAGAGTGGTATTGTGTTTTCTACTGGATTAAATCAATCAGTTGGACATAATTCAAGTTCATTTATTGATTAAAATGTTCACGGCCAAAATATCTGACAGAAAGAGAACGTCAACATCTAACATAGTATTTTGCTACGTTGATGGTGGTCGATATCATGTTGTTGTATTTTGAGTATCACCGAACTGTGGTTCAGGAATACCGTCGAATATTGATTTTTTAAACTAAAAATAAGTTAATGGAAAATATTTATTAACAGCAGCGCGTATAGGGCTCAGCTAGTGACTTGATATTTTTTTTTGCATCATAATAAAAGCATTTAAATTTCCCGCTTTAAAACATAAACAACCCGTTTGTCTTTATGCGCCGCCTATTGACAGTTCAAAAAAGCAGACAAATCACAACTTTATTCATCCACTGTCAAAACAAAGCAACCATTGTCCGATAATTTAATCCACATCCACGCAGTGTTTTAATGTTAACAATAACCAATTCAACCAAAAACCCATCATATTTGTCATTTAAGAACGAGCATACTTAATAACCGAGCGCTCTTTTTATTTTGATAACCAAAAGTCATTGTATCCATGCGCGTTTCACGTGGTTGCCATTCGGAACGGCGCCCGTTTTTCCAGTGCCAAAAATGAATGCGTCTTCGCACGGTAAGAAATTTATTAGGAAATTTTCGCTAGTTTCGACGAAAGTGGGGGATTAATTGGTTACAGCGTGGGCTAAAGGTAATGACAGGGAAGGGATAGAACGTGTGAACTAGATGCGTTAATGTCGTAGTGAGGAGTATTGAGCGAGCATTTCTACCACATGTGCTCATGTAGGCGGGAGACATGGCTCGGTATTGACGACACCGCTAAGTGAGCGTTGTCATAGTAGTGTGTGTGGTAATAGTCTTTTTGTTTTATTTGCAGTGACTGCTACTAAGGAATATTTTCCAGTCGATAGTAAAAGTAAGTAAGATTATTTCCTTTTTTTCTATCCCATATTGTAGTAGTTGTATTATATTTTTCGTTGCCGTTTTTATGAAGTGGGTACTGCTCGCGTGTGTGTAGTAGTTTCGATTTTTGCTAGGATGTGGCACCATCTATTCTTGTCGAGGATGATTTTTGTATCATTTTTTTTTTAGTATTACGATTGTCTTAATGCAAATTATGAATTTTGTTTAATACTAAATGTGGTTATTTTGTTATTGGAATACGATTACTGTTGTAATCCATTGATTATTGTATTATACTGATTATTTTTTAAAGGGTGATTTGGAATGTCCCGAGTCATGAGCCAAAAGTTCTAATTAGGTTAATTAATTTGTTTATTTTTTAGGACCGAAAGAGTTGGAGTGTGCATTTTTGAAGTGACACTTTTTGAAGAAGAACGTTTATTGGTAAGTAATGAACAGTTTATTATTCGTATTTCTATGTACAGGTTTATGGTCGTTTCCAACACTTGAACTCTCGAGCATCTGAAATAGTCTGAATGTTTTAAAGTGGTTTTTTTTTATCGACACCTATGATAAATAATGAGCTTTTTTCCAAAACGTCTTATCTCCACTTCTGATTAATTTTGAGTTATGAGACTCTGAAAACCTATCTGTTCATTGCTGACATTCCAAACATGTTATCTCAAAATTCATTATTTCTTACTGAAAAGAGCTCTCACAAACCACGTTTATATGCAAAGTCTATGGTCAAATGAATAAAAAAAAGAGTTTCCTGAAAAATTGTATTTCATGGACTTAAGACGTTTTGGAAATAAGTTTTTCAATTAGTCTGAATGCTTTAAAGTGGTTTTTTTGACACCTGACTATGATAAATAATTGTTTTTTGTGAACTTCAACGATGTTAACTAAACGTCTCACTCATGTAACGTTGTTTTCTGAACTTCCATTAATGGGTCAGTTCTGTTTGCTTCGATTGAGTGTGTTGACTACCTTCAAATTGGATAATCGCTCCCTGCTTTAACTCTGCCGATCATCTATTCGACTAACTAATCCAATAATCGGCAGTGTCATAGTTCACTGACATTTGTGAAACAAGAGTTTTGTGGATTTATATTTCAAAGAGTAAAGAGCAGGTTCCATGGGGGTTCCGTTGGTCCTGTGCAGTACTTCTGCGGGGTGTTTCTTGAATTAGGTTTGTCAGCGAGTTTAGCAGTGACGACAAGCAGACCGCTTAAAAATAAAACGCTTCGTTCTTTTCCCGAAATGTAGAGAATGACACTGGGACGACGATGGTTGTTGAAAATCGGGTCCCATGAATAATGGAAGGGATTGGGCACCAAAGGGCTTCTAGTCGTCGTCGTTGTCTCGTGTCGAAGCTGTCTCCGGCTAATATTTTAATACTGGCGAACGAGTGGCAAATAAATCGGTGTCGCTCGGTTTATCTGCCTCTAATCCACGCTCGAGCGGCGCTAGCTTAGTGATTAATTAGAAATGGCTATAAATCTAAACCGACCAATAATTGGATGTCAGTTAACGAGAGTGCCAAGCTACCCTTGTTGCGCATGCGCCCGCCAATCGCAACGCTGCATCATTAAGCTAGGATCAAAAGCCGCTTTGGACGATGAGCCCCTCTTCGCTGCCTCGTCATTTTCCTCTCTTGGAGCGGGACTTATTTACCCCCTCACTCATCTCGCAGAACATGAGGGTGATAGAAACTCGAGAGAGGGGGTGAGTGAGTGAGTGACTGCGAGCTTGCAACTTTTGAGATTTTCAAGTCGCAGTTCTTCATCCCCTGGTATTGCGAGTGCGTAAACACCGACGACGAGCACCTAATGCTTTAATGTTTTTAATTTTTTTATCTTCTTCTCTTTCTCTCTATGCTTTATCCTTCGCCATGGCTACGATCTTTAATAAGTTAAAATAAAAGGAAAAATAAAGTGGAGGAGGGGGGGGGTTAAAAAATTAACATTTTTACTCTTACTCTTAACTACAGTAGTAGTTTTTATGCTTTGTATTAGCTTCATTTGTGAGTATGTTAGTTTGTGAGCGAATACTGTCACCTACAGGTGTTTGTATACTGTATAGTCCAATGTACCAAAAGTTGCACACAGTGAAAACCGCGTAAATCGAAGTCCGCATGTAACAAAAAATGCGCAAATCAAATCGAAAATGGAATAACTCAAAACTCGCATGATTCAAATATCTCATAGATCGCATAAATCTAAATTCGTGTCGTGAAACTATATAAAGTGTAATCTTAAAAAGCATTTTTAATGTATGTACGCGTTACCTAGTAACTGGACTAGTGATATGACATTCATCTCAGTTTTATGGAAATGTAAGTTTGACGATGTTGTTATGTAGTTCTTGTTTTTTTTGTTTCGAGGCATATTTTGTTTGAATGTCTATTTTTGTATTTCTCTTTATTCGACGTAGAGATTAGCAGTCACCATGACAACTACATGTTGCTTGATTGTGTCCATTGAAAAAGTCAGACGTATACACAAAATTAATGTCTAGGTTTTTCTCAGAATTTTATGCATGTGCCAGGTTTTCAAAGATTTTCAATGCTAAACATGACGTTATTTTAACATTATAGCGTATACTAAACTACGTATATGTAAATTGACCTATAATGGTGTCATATCGTCGGTGTTATTATTGGGACCATTTTGGAGGGAAAAAATATCTATACTTATATATGATGTGAAGAAAAGTGTCTATACCTAAAATGATATGAAAATCCATACCGGTACCAGTACGTAAATTGATGTCAAATCACTTAAAATTAAGCTCACTTGTGTAAAGTGTGTTTTGGATCTACGTTAATATTGTAGACATAACTTTGGTCAGAAATACATGTACTAATCACCTGTTTGCTAGGAAATGCTCACTAAGTTGTTGGGATATTCTTTTAATACATTATGTGCTTTTGACTTAAGTGCATTAAAAATTGTTTTAAGTATACGCTTTATATATAGTTTCGCTTAATGCGAATTTAGATTTTTGCGAGTTTTGAGCGATTTGACTTTATGCGAGTTTTGAGTTATTCCTTTTCTACAATTTTTTCATTCGATTTGTGCATTTTTTCTTACATCGGACTTGTGTGGTTTTCTTACACTTTCACTTGTTGTACGTTAAATTTTTCGATCTGTCTGATTGTATGATGAAAAAATAAAATTTAAAAAAATTATCGGTTTTCACATTATGCGATTTTTTGGTCCTTTGGACTATAAACTTATATCACTTACGTATATTCTCATAAACGTCTGTAGATGGCAGTATACGTTCAATTTACCAGCTCACAGTCACAAACTCACTCACATGTAAAAGCTCATTATTATAATACAAAAAATATTAATGATTTATCGATAATCAAAAGTCTCGCTCTTTCTGTAGTAAAGGAACAGTAAATGTCTAAGACAATGAGTATTCTTGTCAACAGCCAGTGAGAACGAGTTCTTGCAGGACGAAATTAAGACTTTCTCGGAAGTTAATGATTGGATTGGGTTTTCAAGGGTTGACGATTTGTTTATAATGGAGGTTGGTGAAATGAATTCAAATGAGGGATTTATAGACTTGGGAGTTTTAAAATGAAGTAAAAGGGAGGGAGGATGGAGGAGGAGAAGAAAATGAATTCGATCCCTTTTCGTCTTCTGAGTGGCACCATCTGCTCCCTTCATTTCATCTTCATCGTTGTCGTTGGTGTTATTATTGGAAATTAGGAATCGGTAACAATCTCACTTGCCTTTTCGACACCACCGTGCGAATCGATTCCTGAAAAATTGTCCCCCTCGTGTCAAAAGGTCTCGTGCAGTTCATCTTCTGTAGTCATTGACCTCCTGATCACCCGGATTTTATTCTTAACGATGATGTCATGTCGGAATATGGTCGTCTCCAAACATCCCACACAAGGATGTTCGATGAATTTCTGTGTACTACAAGGTCAATTATTGAAATTTTGTGTAGTTATGTTATCGGGTACCGTATTGTTTTTATTTTTCGTTATTTTGGCATAATTAGCAACATATACAGGGTGTTTCGGATATCCTTTTGCATGCCTGAAAATTATGTTCTTAATGTTTGTGACACCATGGCACTTAATGTTTGTGTTCTTAGTGTTTGTTTGCTTTATTTTTTTAAGCAAGTAATGCAAATAAAGTAAATTTAAAAAAATTGTGGTGTTTCACCTAAGTGAATAATTTTTGTAACACCCTATCTATACATTGTAACTTAAATGAGGTGTTCAGCGTGGTATTCTCTTAAAACGAACTTGCAGTGAAAAATCATTTTAGTCGAATTAATGATTCTGAAATTGGTCGCTTCACAACAATAACGCTTATTATATACAGGGTGAGTCATTTCATGTAACATCCAAATACTTTGAAAACTAAGCACGTGACAAACAAATGTTAGACAAACAGTGTCTGAATATCAGGGGCCTTTCCAATGTATTATTGGGTTTTGTTACATTTTGTTCATTTAGCACTAATTTAGGAAAATAATACAGACAACTAAAATATGCTAAGAGAACGTTAACGGGTCATATGAAGCTTTATTGAAAGTTTATATGAAATTCATAAATATGACACAAAAACTCAGGATATTGACCGAACCCACAGTCAAGTCAATCGTATTTTACTAGATATCTATTATACTAGGTATACAATCGTATATTACTGGGTACAGTATTACTAGGTTACTAGGTGCTTTTAAAAGATCTGATAAAAAATTTTGCTACAGGTGTTACGCATTAAAACATAGCGAAAAGTCCATATAAACATGGATCCGGAAATGCTTTCACTTCCGGGATAACACGGGATGAAGTCACATAATTGCAATGGCCTATTGTCTCATAACCGCTGGAGGAATGCAAATGAGTTTGCATTTCTGGACTCACGTTTATATGAACTTATTGCTTTATGGTGCATAGCATCTTTGTTTACATATGAACAGATCTTTTCGGAACACCCTGTATAGTATTCATTAACATACAGTTTATACTTTTTAACATAACTCATTTTTTTATTTTTAAAGATGCCCATCCTGTACTTCTGTTTCGTTTTTTGTGGGAACAACAAAGTGTTCAATTTTAACCAACTTCCAAGGATTTCTTCACGTGACCCGACTTCAAATCAATTCTGTAAGTGCAGTACTATATAATAAAGTATATGTAAGATGCGTATGTTGCTGACAATATATAGAATCCAGACATTCTATAGAATGCCAAAGTTGGTCCTAGGCAATGTATGAAATTAGCATTGGAATACTTCCATAAGACAAGAATCGAGGTTTGGTTTAAACTTGAGCCTAGATTTAGGCTAAACTTTATAGAAAATGATGTTAATTAACCTTGCTTAAATAGTTGTATACAAATGGTATTTCATACTTTGTCAACAGAGGCTGGGCATTGTATAAAATTCCTGAATTCTATACACCACCGGTAACATGTTACCTATGATTGACAACTACAGTGTCTATCTTAATGTGTATATTGAAAATGTGTACAAATATTTTGTAAAAATGTTTATGCGTATAATATATGCAAAGCGTTTGAGTCGATCGTAAACTTTATGAAATGTGTTGCCTACTGCAAAGAATAACCAACTGTTTTAATTGGAGTTTTCAACTACCAGCTCACGTGCTTCCTTTACTGCCTCTTAACATTAACAAACATTGTGTTATGTTATTATTATATGTTTGGTTTTTTTCTTCTTCTTCTTCCTATTAAAAATTAATGATGAGGATATAAAAAGTTGATGACGAAAAAAAATGGATAATGTGTCAGGATAAATCTTGGAAGATGAAAGAAACACGAGTTGGTAGAAAGGTGTGGACAGCTGATTCTATCAATTGATGGTTGTTAAAAGCGGTTTTTATTTTTATTTATTTATTTATTTATTTATTTCAATTTTTTGTTTGGTTTATTATTTTTTTCTTCTTCGTATAGAAGGTTTTTGAATACTGGTTTGGTTGATAAGCTCTTAAGCGCTAATGAGTGTCTTTCAGTCGTTCGTTTGTTCCACCTGACAGACGATCTCGTTAATAGAGGGACGCTAATGGCTATTATATTAAAAAGGCAAAAAAAAAGCAGTTGCAAGTAGTAAAACAGGACATCATAATTGATATCAATAATGCTAAACAACAAGGAGCCGGTTGTTTGTCGAGTTCGTGACGTTATTTACGATTGTTGCACAATAATGTCTTGAAATTGAGATAGTATATGTTTGATATCACGTTTTGGAACTTGCGTTTTGTTTTTTTACAGTACAGTACTTAAAGTATGCCAACTAGGCATTGTATATTTAGTATGCGATTTTTTTGTTGTTATAATAATGAGGTGAAAATAGTGATCTTATTTTAAACACGCTTTGCTACACGACAGAAAAAAGCGCATCGAAATCGGTTCAGAAGTTCCCCAGAACGCAACAAACAGACGCTTAACAAATTTCAATTTTGTTTATTTATTTGTTAATTTAAAGCGAATTCAGTTCAAATGGTTCATTTTTTGATCAACTCATGTAGATCTCAGTGCGAAAAGTACGTTTGCATACTATATTCTGAAAAACAAAGCGAATTCAGAAAGTTTATTTTAAATTTTTTTTCTGAAATCGTGAAGTTAATATATTTATTCATTTATTTATACATTTATATAGGGTATTCCTCAAAAGTCTAGTCAAATTTTTTTTTTAACTACAGATGTTACGCATCCAAACAAAGCAAACAACCCATATAAACATGGGTCCAGAAATGTTTTCCTTCAGAGCTGACACGGGGTTAAATTAGGCAAATGCATAGACCTATTGTTTCATAATCGCTGTAGATGTGCGAAATGTGAATGAATATGCATTTCTGGACTCACATTTAAATGGAATTTTTGTTTATTTCGATGATCTGTGGTTAAAATTTTAGGAACACCCTGTATGTATACAGTACAGAATATGGTGATACTGGTTTGGGTTGACACTTGTTGTTTTTTATACGCTTTATAATAGGTTCACTTGTGAGTGACTTTGTGAGTGAGCTGGGAATTGACTGTATACTGCCATCTACAGAAGTTTATGATAGTATGCACTGTATAGTCCAATGGACCAAAAATCACAAAGTGAGAACCGCATAAATCGAAAACTGCATAAGTCCAATGTAAAAAAAAAAAATTGCGGAAATCGAAAATGGAATTACTCAAAAATTGCATAAATCGAATATCGAATTACTTAAAGATCGCATAAATCGAAATTTGAATAAATTCAAATTTATATAAATCTAAACTTGCAAGAAATCGAAAATAAAATTACTCAAAGATAGCATAAATTTAAAATTAAGCGAATCTTAACGCTTTATGTTAAATTCGCATAAAGCGAAACTTTATATAAAGTATATTCTTAAAATGTATTTTTAATGCACTTGTTCATTACATAAGTGAGCTTACAATGAGTGACAATGTATTAGTGAGAACCGTATATATATATTGGGTTTTCTTCCCGTGTTGTACTGAATTTGAAAATTTTTAGTTTGTGTTTTTTGTGTGTTTGTAGTGGAAATTTCTGTTTTTATTTTTAATGTGTCGTGTATTTCTTTAAACACAAGTTTAGTGACTAGGATGAAGAAGAAAAAAAACAACAAACTAACACGGAGTTGTCTAGTGTATTATCGGTGTTTACCATCATCTAGTAGGAATCCCGTTTTGAGCTAATTAGAGGAAGGGAATCCATTTTCTCTCATTAAGAGGTTTGCTTTGGAAAACAGCGTACGTGACTTTAGCGAGGTGACATTTTGTATTAGTCACGCCGGTGTCATTTATTAGTTCGACAACGTTTCAGGGCGTGATGAAAAAGTACTACTAGAATGTTGGTTGGTTTTTTTTTGTGTTTTTTTTTTTTTACTTAACTTTATTTTTTTTCATCCATCTTTCTCTTAAATATAATTGATAATTTGAAAAGTCTAAAATGAAGGTCTATTAGTCGTTTGATCGTATCATTCTCACGATCCGAGAAGATTTATTTTTAGAAAATGGTCATTCAAATAATGACCATTAAAAAAATCCACATGTATAATTGTTAAGTGAAAGACGAGGGGAGTTGTAGGGAATTCATTAACCACTTTTCAATTTAATTAGAAAGCATAATACATTTAACGTTGGCGCCAAAATGGCGCCCTTTTTTGAAAAGAGGTTTCGAGACAAAAAGATTGGCAAAGAGGGGGAAAAAATGGTTACATTGGTTTCAATTAATTAGACCTGATTTTTTTCCCTCACTATCTTCACTAAGGGTGGTGTTTTTTTTTTTCTTTCTTACTTCTTTGCCCTCTCATTCGTTTGTTGATGGTGATTCGAATTCCTTTGTCCGTCCTTGGATGTGGATTAAAACTCTGGTGCCAAATTATACGTCTGCCAACTGTGACGTCACACGCTAACGTACATGAGTTAATTACTTCATGAATATAATTTTTTTCTCCTTCTGTTCTGTGTGTGTGCGAGATCACTTCAAAGTGAATTAACAACATCACTTGCTCTAAGAAAAAAATGTTAAAATCGATAAAAGTTTTTTTTATATACATGTAGTATACAATTCGGATTCCGAATAAATCCAGCAAAGTGAAATTGGTAAAAAATTTCAATTTTTAAAATGTATTACAGTATTTTTTATATATATGTTTTATAAAAAATTATTAGTGCCACGAATATGATAATAAACATTATTAGTGCTACGAATATGATTATCAGTGTTACGATTATGATAAAAATTAGTTGATCTCTGTTTTGGAATTTTAATTGATTTTGAAATTAATATCAATGGCCTCCTGACAACGCAGTCTTTGGTGTGGCAATTTGAGCAATTTGTAAACAATTGTGACCGACTTCTTGTCCAACTAATGGAAACTGGTTGACAAAAAGCTGACATCAATTTTCCACAAAACAAATGGCTCGAATTGCCACACCAAACATTGGATGTGTCATGCGGCCTTAAGAGAAAATGAGTGTAAATTTTGGAGCAAAATGTGTTTTTTTTTTCTCTTTTATTCGATGGGTATATTCCAATACAAAATTGTAATATAATGGCATATAATGAATGATAAGCCACCAATACAAAATCGGCAATATAATGATAAGCCACATTTTTTCAAAAATGACGTTTTTACATCAAACTGTCTTTCGGTATTGTTTCTAGATTGTTGCTTTTTACCACTTCCTGGATTTTCTAGAAAATGGTAGCATAATATAAAAAATTATTTTATAGCTCAGTGTGGTACTCTATGGAATTTTTCACCAGAAAACGGCTCTCCTGAACAATTTAAAAAATGTAGCTTATCATTATATTGTCCGAAGTCCTTCAAATATTCTAAAGAAAGCTTTTTTTTCTATTCTTAAGATGTCATAATGGGCGCACTGTGGATCCTAAAAAAGTTATCTTCGGTCTGAATTTCGTTCAATGGTAGGGGTTTTCAAAAACAACGAAATTGTTAAAATGCCTTTGAATTATCTGAACTAGCCATTATACATTTGAATTAATGGTAAATTATTAGACTAAAAGGAAGCATGTAAAACTCGATATGTGTTGATATGTGTAGATACGATGTAGAGTCGTATACGATATCGATACTTTTAAACGGTTCCATTCAAAATTGCATCGGAATACTGTATCAGAGTATTGGAATCGTCATATATAATGCCAACAAAAAGTAATTTTAGTACTTGAAACATCAACGTACATTGATTCGAATAACGGTTATTGTTGGTCAGTTTTTCAAAAAATCGAAAACGTCAAAACATTCTTGTGAAATGTACATTTTGTACTAGAAATAAATGCTTAGAGGATGTAAAGTTTGGGTTTGTGAAAAAATATCCAAACTTTTGGACCATGTGGTAAAGTCCATCTTTGTGTGTATCGTCTTAAGGAAATTCTATTGAAATACCAGAAATGGTATTAATTGACCATATTTTTAAAACTTTATTTAAACTTTTAACTTTATTTAAAAATGGTACAGCTTATAGGGACAGAGATTATATTATAAAGAATGTATTACACCAATAGAAGGTATATAGTACTTAAATAAAAAAAAAAATTATTTGTCGGTGCAGTGATTTCATTAAAGGTTATCTTTGGTCTTTATTTTCATCCAAAAGCGAGGGATTTTCGAAAACGTCAAAATACATTACTACTGTACTAGGACTTAAGGTTTCGTGATCTTTTTGTTACAAATCTTTTCTACAATAAAACAAACCCATTCATTCACAATTCGAGACTTACAAGATGCTGAAAGCTATTGTAGCTTATAATTTATGCATTCCATTTTTGCGCACCAAAGAGCATTGTAAATCCACAATTATTATTTTTTTCCTCTTTCTCTCTTTCTCCCATTCTTTTTGTCATCAAAATTTGGTACATGTGGGGAAAATGTCGTCATTTCTTGGCATAATTACATCGTTTCCAACTCGTGTCTCGGAGAAAAGAGTTAAATCGTGTAGAAGAAATGTGTAATTCTTTCTTTTTTGTTCCGGTATATATGTGCCCCCTACTATTCCATATGGCTAACTGAAGGAGCATGTGCTGGTCACGTGTCGGCTGGTGCGTGGGCGGGTGGTGGTGGTGGTGGTGGTGATGGTCGTCGTCGTCGTCATCATCGTCGTTGTTGTTGGCCCGAAGGAGGAAAAGGAGGCTTAATTAGGGAGGAATAATTGTGGCGCAGACACAGCTGCTAATGAGATGGGTCATTAGACCCACCGCCGGCTGCCCAACGGTAACAATCTCTGTGTGTGTGTGTCTCTCTTTCTCTCTTTCTTTCTTTCCCAGTGGATCAATCGCTTTGCCCACGTCTTCGTCAAGAAAATGTTTGTTCACTAAAACCCTCATTGGAAACCTTTCAAAATAAAGCTCGGGAGAAAGAAAAAGGCGTCATTTTAGCAGTTGTCACTCTCCAACGTTTTGGAGAAACGTTTAAAATATTGTGTAGGATTTTCTATTCGATTTGTTGCGGAGAAATTTTATCGTTCGTGGTGGTGATGCATTGATTTACATAAGGATGGGGGGGGGGGTCATTTATTGGAAGAATTGAAGGACCTGGTATAAAAAAATGTTAAGTAACATTTTTTGTAAAAGAGGACCTAGAAGCATTTTCGAATGCGTTGGGTACAATTTTTCCTGTCTAACGTATAATTTTGATTAAAATAACAATATGTGCAAAGATATTTGTGCAAGAAGTGTGAAGTAGCCCATAGAAAGCAATGCAAGTTCAGATCTTTAAACGCGAGTTTCTCGAAATTGAAAAAAGATGTTACTTCCTTTTACACCGAGCCCGTCAATTGTTTTGTTTGTGCTCTTCTATAATAATTTCCTTAAGTAAGGCGAATACATTTTTATTTTATAGTGTATCTTCCTATAACTAGTCATTGCCAGTGGAGGGTAGGGAAAGTTTATCCGTAATTAAAATTTAATCTATCACCTGTATAATTATGTATATGTTAACGGCAATGCCCAGGCATTTTATACTGTAGAACTTGGTTTAGTTCGGTTTTGGACAAAGGTTCATTGGTGAAAGTTACTCCCCTCGACCCCCTCTCATGTCACTCTGAAATTGTACATGAAATTTTGTTCCACCTGTATATCAGGATAGGGGATTTTAGTACTGTACTGTATTAGGCTACTATTGACTTAGTGCACGACATTCTCTGAATAACGAAACGTAGATGGTTTTATTTAGATGATCATTCATATTTGAAAATCAAAATAGAAAAATATCGTTTTGGATTCCGTAACTAATTAAGTTTGGTAGCAATCGATCGGCAACACCCGTGTTAATTTTATTTTTGAAAGTTCGGTTAAAGTTCGGTCCCCAGGTTTTGGAAACAGTGAGAGTGGTGCGAGGAGAGTAGAGTATTTAGCGAACTGGACACACCATGTGTATGCATTAGGCAGGGATGAGCTTTTATCTCGGTGTCGCCATTTCCCTTCATTCGTTTCAACTATCTTTCCATCGGGCGAAACAACACAATCGACCCTTCGTTCTCCCTCGACACCGAGAAACGTCTCTCGATACTTGATGGTTGTTTTCTTCCCGGATTATCCCTTGATTTGTGACACCCGCGACAAGGTTCCACGAATGTCACGTGGATGATACCCGCCAGTCTATTTGGTCCCAACTACCACTGCTGCTACTACTACCTTTTGCTGGGAGAAATGTGTCGTTGAAAGAGCATTTCGGATTGCAATGAGGGGGGATTAAAGGTGGGGGATAGTTGTTATTTATAGGTCACTACGCCGACGACGACGACGACGACTTGACCACGTGATCAAGTTTTGGGAAGTTGATTTAAAAGTATTTGCGCAACTCCCTAGCCGGTCATTGGTTTGCCCTTTTACCATTCTTTTTAGTGTTCTTGAATAGATGGTTTCCTTCCGACGAAATATATGGGAATTGTTTTCGAAATGATCCCCGATTGGATGGAACAGAGTGTTGTTTGATGTGTGTGTTTCTATACCCGTTATATTAGCTTCACTTGTGAGTTTGTGAAGTGAGCTGGAAATTAAACGAATTATGCCATCGACAGGTGTTTATAATAATATACTGTATAGTCCAATGTATGCATAAAGTGAACACCGCGTAAATCCGAAACCGCATAAGTCTAATGTAACAAAAATCGCACAAATGGAATTGAAAATTGTAGAAATAGAAAATGGAATAACTCAAAACATCGCATAAATCGAATATCACATTAATCTTTTGAGTCAATTATATTTGTCATGCCAATAAAATTGAAAAAATGATGTGCTATTATTTGTTACCCGTTTAATTCTTTTGGAATGTTGAACAGTCTATTGTTTAGACTGAGAAAGTTGGCTGTCTGTCAGGGCTCGCATAACTTGAATATTCACTATCGCTTGGTCGATAAACTTTTAAGAAAATGTTTTATCTGTATAATTTGTCTCTTTTTTGCTTATGTATTAGACCCTTGATCTGCTAATAAAATCCGTAAATCTATCTAGATTCGCATAAATCGAAACTTGCAGAAATCGAAAATGGAATAACTCAAAACTCGCATAAATCGAATATTGGATTTCTGAAAGAATGCACAAATCTAAATTCGCATAAAGCGAAACTATGTAAAGCTTATTCTTAAAAAGCATTTTTAATGTATCTGTTTTTCAATAAAGTTCTCCCATATTTCCGACCCATTGCCTTCTCACACTCGCGAGTTTTTTTTATCCACCCCTTCTTACTTAAAATAATGAAATATAAATATAACCATAGCAACGGAAGTTTAAACAGTGGACTTCCTTCTTACTGGCAGTTCGCCTTCCACACGTGTCATGTGGATTTAGTTCGGGGTCTGACACCACGGGGGGGGGGCAGGTTTTCTCGGGGTTCTCCCGTTCCCTCCTGTATCAAAAAACCCTGTTCCATGTTTATCATCCTCATCTCATCATCATTTCTATACTTTTAATTTCAATAAAGTCTGAGGGCCAAATGATATAGCTGTAAGGCCAGTCGGTGCCCTCGTTAAACCTAAAGTACCTACCTTCCTTCTTACTTCTTTGTCACCCCCCTTCCTTCCTAACAACGTCAGTGTAAACAAAACAAAAACTCACTAATAAATTCCGGGCTGTTTGGGGAGTGGGGGTGCAAATGGTGTTTGTTTGCTTCCGAATAATTTTTTTTAATATGGACAGTAGATTATGTATTTCTTGCCTCATCTTTAACCTTGGTACTAAATTTCGTTTCAATTGGTCCTGCCTTCACGTGCGTCATACGTGCACAAACAGACAGACACACGTGAAAAGATCTTCAATTTATTTACAATTTTTATTCAGTGTTGTTGGTTATGTCCTTTTATGTGGCGTTTTTATGTTTTGATTCGTTTTGTTTGGCCACGAATCTACAGGATGATTCTATCGCTAGGAAACTCTGCAAAGTTGAGGAACTACGAGGAATGTTTGAGTTTCCTAGCGAAAGAATCGCCCTATTACCTCTATGAAATTTGCTCCATGGTCCTGGATGGGTTCAGGAATTGATTTGACTGGGCAGTCGGGAATATACGTTTATTACAGTACTTTATTTGTAAAATGATAGGCTTACTGGTCAACCTGCAGTCAAACCATTTTGACTTTTTCCTAGAACGATTATTTTGAATCACTTTTTTCCTAATATAAACTTGTAGTTTACATCGCCTCGAGAAATTTTAGTAGCAGTGGTGATGGTAATGGAAATAAAAAAGGTGTAATAACAGTTTGTAACGTTTGCTCTATAACCCCACCTTCGTGTCGTTAAGTTGAAGTAATTGCATTCGGATCACATCTAATGTAGCTATTTATTTGTTGGATAAGCTCGTTGCGATCGATGACATTTCCTGCAATCGTGTGATCATGTGTAATCGAGGTTCACATGCATACACGACTTTTTCCAATTGTCTATAAAATTTCTTCACCAAGACTTGACCACCATTTTATTTTTTGTGTTTTTTTTATATATATTTTTATTACCGACCAAGTCAAACGATTGTCCATTGTAAAGCGATTTTATGCGCGTTTCGTGTCAGCTAGGATTTTCATTCCTTCTCGTTTTCGAGGGTCCTTTTCATTGAACTTTTTGTGTGTGTGTATATTTTTTTTCTTTTACTCTTCCCCTTTTCCCATTTTTTCCTCCTCGATTCAGTGGACATGCTGCGGAGATCCGAAGGTCCTAAAAAACCACACTGCTTGTCTATATTTATTTTTTTTTATCTTAAAAAGTGAAGGGAGTGACTCGAGATGGGGCAACGGGGAATAAGATCTCACGAACCCCCTTCGAAGGGTCCACGGTGAATTCAAAGGGACAAATGGAAAATGGGATTTGTTTTTATGTTACTTCCCCTTTGGATACGTGCGTGGGTTCAAATGGAAAGTGTAAAATATAGATACCCCTCCTCCTGTTTTTTCTTTATTTTCAACCCATATGTTCTTGTTGGTTACACTTTGCCTTTCGTTTAAACATACTATCCGCGGGACTTTGTGCTTTATGTAACTGCAGATTAGCTATAGAAGAGAAGTTCCTATAAAACATTGGAAGAAAAGAATGGAAGACAAGGTTTATCGATAGTTCAGCAAGACTGGTTTTATACTTTATACTATGCCTATGGTTTTATACTA
>JAQIWH010003479.1:0-19807 GCA_034695005.1 Cryptops parisi | reverse complement strand
TGCATATTTTGGTACTTTTACGTGCATAAATGGATGCATATTTCAGGCTTTATAAATGCATAAACATCCGGGCCCTATTCATTTGTTTGGGTAAGTTTTCATACCAACAAATGTTGTGAAGCAACATGAGTGTCAATTTCATACACATACAATTTCATACACCCTTTACACTGTAAAGGGTGTATGAAATTCCCGACTCCTCGTGGTTACCATTACCTACCAATGGGCCTATTTCTTGTTAATAAATAAAAGCCAAACAGACCACAACAAATCAGCCCCAACCTCAACAAATACAGTGGCAACAATTGCAACATTCATGCATATAGGGTTTTCAGAAAATGATACATGAATGCTAAATATTTCACGACATACGCTGTTCGACCAGTTGATTGCGAACATGTACCCCCCCCCCCCTTATAGAAGTAGATCGTGAGGTTACCTTACACAGCTTGTGTGTACAAAAACTTTGAAATACATGTTAAGAGAAAAACTCACCTATTATGAACGCAAGCTTTTCAAGCATGTTTGCGACGTGTTTTTCGATCTCCAAAACGCCTTCGGGACTGTCCGTCAGCCGAACGTTTTCGAGGAAGTTGATGTCCACCGTCAGGCCACGGACGTACAACTCCACATACAATCGCAACATTTTTTCACCAAACTAGAAAATTCAAATACGGTCATTACATTAATCACTATTTCAAAGCTAACATCGTTATAATAATAAAAATGACTATTCAAACTCAATATCATTATAAAACAGATGAAACAATCACCTTTTGGTTAAGGAGGTCCACCATTAAATAAAAATGCGCGCTCGTCGTCGCCAATGAGCAAATCTTGAGGATTTCTTTCCGCAACATTGACAAGTCGTCGTTTTGTTGAAGCAGTTGCAAATTGATCCACATCATCATCAATTGCTATAAACGAAACAAAACAAAAAATTTAGGGTTGAAACAAAAATCGTATAAGAATTAAAAGGACGACGACCAACAGTAACAAGTTATTCACTTTCGTGCAGCAATATTCCGAAGGTAGCACCATGTCCTTGACAAGGAACAAGTTTGAGATGTATATGGCGAGCGGCATCGAATCTTTGCGATTCAGCGCCAAAATTCTCTTGACCATTTCCAATCCATCGTGACACGAATACCTCGACAACTAAAAAAAAAAACAAATCGTTGAAAAAAAATCAATTTTAGAAAATTTTTTTTGCGAGCGTACTATCAACGTTGGTAGCGTCGCGTACTTCATTGTTCAGCTGTTCGAACAATCCCTCGTGAAACAGCAAACGCGTGTTCATGTCGATCAGCTGGTTCTCGTTGCTGAAAACGCTGCACTGCAAGCAGCACGTGCAGAGTTTCAAGGCCAGGTCTTCGCATTGGTTTTCTTCCAGGGTCTGCAAACGCAACCAACTCACTTCCGCCTTTTCCGTTTTGCAGTAATAATCGTACAGCGCTAAAAATGGGATTATTGATTATAAACAACTACCTTCGCTTTTTTATATAACAAAGTTCGTTTCTATAGTTTTATATATAAAAAACAAAACAAAACCAACCTATTTGTTCAGGTCCATTGCAATCCGTGTTCAAAACCTCCTTCAGCGCAGCATTGCCCCACGGATCGAGCAGCAAGTCCATCAACGTCTCGACGAGGTCTTTACTTCTCGCACATTTGGACGCGGCGGCTTGCAAACTCTGGTGAAGAAGCAACGTCAGCTTCGATTTGGCGATCGTCGACACGCGAGCCCAATTTGGACCCAATAGAAGTAAGCACGTTTCTCTGTCAACACAAACAAAATAATTAATAAAAATGAATTGGAAACGCCTTTCAAATTTAGCGCCATATACTAGGATTGACAAAATCTTAGAAAATGCAAAGCAACGCCAAAAATAGAAAGAAAAAGTCTCGACGAATGCAACTTCAATAATGATTTGATATCACACAATAGCAAATGCATATATATATATATGCAAAAAAAACTTTGTTTTGTAAAGAGTGTCACGCATTCGTCTGTCATTTTTAGAATGATTGTCAATTTTATTTATTTAAACACTAAGGGGGTGTTGGATACGTACTTGAAAAGCAAGCGTGTTTTAGGAAGAAAATCTTTTGCTTCGAGCAGATGGCACAAATCAGTCCAAGACTGAAGTAAAGCGTTCACTTTGGCTTCGATTTTTCGGCTTTCGTCTTCCATCTGTGTATCAAAAAGAAAAGATAAATAAATAAAGATACATAATCAACTGGCGTACGCATTGATATTTAACCGTTTTGCTTGTTTGTTAACCTCAAAATAACGTCTACAGTGACGTTTTAAGTGAGACGTCTGATGTTGACGTCCTATGTGTCAACAATGTTATTGCTGGTTATCGTAAATAATGAGCAATAACAATGTTTAATCATTTAACGTTGGGATTAATATTAACGTTGGGATTAATATTGAACATTGTTAGGATTGGTTAAATTTAATTATAAGAAAAACTGTACATGTAAATTTTAGGAATAATGTAAAACCATAAAGTTGAAATTAATTTTTATTAAAATTCTATTATATATATTTATACTTTTATTTTTAAATGTAAAATTTGTTTACAATCAATTTGAAAAAAAAATCGAATCATCAATGGAGGTTCATCATTGTGCACCATGTTTAAAACCATTTTGTTTTTAATTACAAACCTATCAACATACATTACTTTAGATTATATTTAAATTGATTTGAGTTTTCATGTGTTAATCTTAAAACGTCAATAAACCAGATACCCCCTTTCCCCCCCCTTAAAAAAAAATTATAACCCAAAATTTATTTACATCCCAACAACAACTGTTGACATAAACAACATCATCGTCCACTTCGTTTTCTCAAAACGCGCTTCGACCCTCCCAAACACCCAATAGAAACAACAAACAAACAAACCCAAACAACAACAACAACCAGTTAAAAAGGCCTTAATCATAAACGCACACTACCTATGCAAATTTTGTTTTTGTCAACATTAACAGTCTTTTCTCAAACTTGCAACACACACACACACACACACCCCTCGTACGGAATATAAGCAGCTCTCGCTTTTTGCCTCTCTCGGGTTGGCAATTGACCTCGCAAAGGGTAAAAGTGTCTCAATTTTTTACACCCTCAACAAAGGAAGAGTGGCATTCGACCGATGGAAAATGGTGGACGGTCGACGAACGGGTTTGGAACGAACCGTGTTTGGTGGTCGTAAACGGACGAAATGAGGAGGAAAACGACATGTTTTCAACAGGGGTTTGTCACTTACCCAAACGGTATTCTTTTCCGCCATCTTGAACTAAAACACTGTCACGCAAGCCACGCATTCCTATTGGTCCGTTTCTCGAGGTCCCCGTTTCCCCATTGTAAAATGGGATTGCGAACGGAACCATTCGTCGTATCCACTTTACCTTGAAAATAATCACGTTACAATTTTTTTTTCAAATTTATTTTAAAATGAGATGTTAATTCTAATTTATTATAAACTTTGAATCTATTTTTTACACGCGTTATTGATTTTATAAAATATTTTATATAATTCATTTTCATGTTTAATTTATTTTATTTTTTTTTCAAATTTAATAGACAGAGTGTTTGTGACGATTGATTGGTATTTATATTCTCGCAGTCGGATAACGACGTGATAAAACAAGGTGAGGCTAAGTTTATTTTTTAAAATTTATTTAAAGTAATTATTAAAGTTCGTGACAATCACAATTTGTGATGGTGATTGACGTAATTTTAAATCGATTAAGATATTAACAATTGTAATAGTCTGTACGGAGTTTGGAAACATTTGGACACTTTTAGCGCGAAAACCGTCCAAAGTCAATCGATAACCTGTATAGGGTCAATGTAATTTACAAGAGCTATCGATTGTGTTTGGACGGTTTTTGCGCTAAAAGCGTCCAAAGCGAACACCTCCAGTCGAGGCATTTTGAAGTAGTTGAATCCTATTTATTATGCACCTATAAAAATGCAAAATATTTAATTTTAAAATATAAAATGTTATAAGAGTGAATGAAACACTCAATGATGTCAATTATACGATGATTTATCAATTTTACAATAAAGAAAATAATTGGCATTCACTGAGTAAAAGTGGTTACATCGATGGATCCGTTTAGTTCACTTTAAAAGTTGATCAATCATTTACAACCACTTTATTGTCATCTTTATGAAATCACGGAAGGGTGATATGAAAGTGTGCGTTAAAAATTACCGTGTCACTTTAAATAAGGAGGATATCTCGACAAATCCACTGTGAAGCGTATCAATGATGTCATCCACTCTATGTAACATTGATCTATATATATAAAAAAAAATCAGAAAAATAATTTTTATCGCGATTAAATAATCTCGAAAGAGATAAGAAACTATGAGATACATAAAACTAGTATTATTTGTACACCATATAAACTAATATCGATATTGTATATTCAATTAAAAAATTTTCAAAATGCCATTTTTAGGAAGAGTGTTGCCATCGATGGATTCGCTCGATTAGCTCGTGGAAAAACAGGAGGGATGAAGATAAGTAAAGAGTCAAGGTGAGCTTATGTTGAAAAATGTATTCTTTTTATTTCTCCTTATAAGTTAAATATTAAAAGTTATATTTGGATTTTATGTCTATGTAGTGTGCCTATATAGCTGTTGTAAATTGTAATTCGTTGTCATTTTAATTGGAAAAATTGTCACTGAAATAACGTGCCTCTATTTAAATGGTAAAGTTGACTTAATCTAAATCGATAACTTATGAAGTTGTCACAATTTAATAATAACCTTTTTATACAATAACCATATGTTCATAGAATAGCTCATTATAAAAAAAAATTCGTTAATTTTATTAAATATAATTTTAAATTATAATTTACATTTTTTTATGCACACTTAAAATTATATATATTATGAGATAGAATATTTTACGATTATTTTTTGTAATAATAGTAAACTTATCTTATTGTTAGAATGTTAACTGTTTTTAATATTTTTCTATGTTTTCTATTGCAGATGTCATGAAAACAACGAAATACGAATGTCATCGTAGTCTATTCTACTGATGTAAGTATAATTTATTATTATTATTTAACCTTGTTATTATCAGTGAACTTGGACTTTAAATTGGTGGGTGGAGTTTAGGAAACACATTAAGATAAATTGAATATTTTTGTTTTTTACCTTACGAATATACACTTATCTAACCGTATTTCACTTAAAACTCCGCCCATCAACCTAAAGTAAAAGTTCACCTAATTATCTGATCCACGGACAATAAACCTCTGTTATAACAATGTCATCAGACATTTTGCAAATTGATGTGAGTTTAAAATATTAACGACACAATTCGGCTTCAAACACCCTTTATTTTATTTTTTTCTTCGCTTTTTTTCTAAGTTTCAGTTAAAATACGTGCGTCAATATACTGTACAAAAAAAAAATATATATAATTAATAAATCACACGGTAATCCACACGGACGAAAAAATCATTATAACGAACGTAATAATGTAATAAAACCATGATTTCATTTTTTGTTTTCAAAGCCACGATAAATTTACAATCGAAACGAAGCGAACGTAAAAAAACAAAAAATTTTGTCGTTTTTTTTTGGTTTGTTTTTGTTTGTTTTTTTTGCAAAAATAAATAGGAACACACTAAATTGCAGGTAGTAAAAAAAAAATGTTATTTACACAAGTATATCCTATTATTATTATTATTATCATCGGATAAACAAATATTATTTATAGAAATATACAAAAATTTCATGGGGTATACCAAACGGCGGGGTTCAGTATAGCATCTTGTGAATCTTCAATATTTTGCCTAGTCGTTGTTTCGCAGTTGCCATTCCCTTTTTAGGTTTCTTGGCCGCCGAAACTGTAACGAGGGGGTTTGTAAAATATACGTCAATCGCACGTTTTCGCTTCATGACGTTCGGTACTGTTCGATTCGACGCCCCACCATGTGTGGGTTTGTTTTGGAGGTTGGGTTAGAGAAAAACAAAAGATGTACGATTTGTTTGGTTTTTGCCTAACCTATCCTGCAAAATAAACGCATAACCAAAAGACGGGCGGGGCGTCTTAAAGAGTACCAATATCATGGATTAAAAAAAAACTATATTAAAACTAATATAATAAATATATATATATATAATTATATAATATATATAAAATATTAAATCGTACCGCATTTGTTGCCCAAGTCGAACGAATTGGGTGGTCGTTTCAAACCCGTCGTCGACGACGTTGAAGGTCCAACGTCGACGACGGGTTCGGGTTGTTTCGGTGGTGGTTTCGGTTGAACTGGCTTTTTCCTGTAGTATTGTCGTTTAGGCGGCTATGATGATGAATCGATTAAGAAATACTTTAATAATGGATAACCCTCCCCCCTTCCAAAAAAAAAATAACCACACTCAAAATGTCAACTTACGGGTAAATTAGCTAGTTTAGCAGCGGCAGCTGCAAGTCCACTTTCAACCGCTTCTTTGCGTATTCGCTCACGAACCGGCCTGTCTGGTTTGGGACAATTTGGAACTAATTTTGCTGCAATAGAAATGGATTGGAATTTATTTATTTTTTTTAAAACGTGTCCAATCAAATTTTTTCCTTTGTCCGAGGTTTGAGACGATTTACGAACGAATCACTTGAGTGAAGGATGACAATGTTTCACCTTTTGGATTCCAAGCTTCGTCTCGTTTTACTCGCCCCCTGGGTTTAAAGACGTGAATCTCGTCGTCCGAAGCATCTAAGGTGGGATAAACTTAAAAGAAGAGATAAAAACAAGATTAATTAAATCACCAATAACTATAAAAAAATAATAATATACATTTTGATTCAATGTCAACTTGAACACGTTATTTAATATCGCTTTTTAACTAACCTGAATTGGGATTTATGCCCATAGTCACAAGGTTAGTTAAAAAAAGTAATAATATAAAAATAGCAACATATGTAATGACCAATTTTTATTGTACCTAGTTGTTTATTATAATTTATGTCCGATGCAGCTAGAGAACACTTTGTGTAACGAGTCTTATGTTCGTGGCAATACGAGTATTGCACGTTCAAAAGTCCGAGGGATAAAAATTGATATTCAGGAGACTTACTATATTCATCATCTTGATGACATTTGCTCATGTTCTCTCCCAAATCGTCGCTGAGGATGAACTTCTTCTGCCGCTGCGTCCGATTCTGCAGCGACGCCGCGTTGGACGACGACAGACTGTGGCCGCGCGGCGACTGGTTGGCCACGTTGGTCGTCAGCGTCGAGAACTGAACGGCGCAACCGATGGACAGCATCCCCTGAATGGCGTCGCGAGTCGAAGGGGATGCGCGACCGTTACTGTCAAAGGATGAAGAACTAAATCAAATTTCAATCGTATCACATCGAAAGATTAAGCGACAAAACGGCGGCTTTGCTTTGGGGGAAAACGTCGACGTTACCCGAGCGCTTCTTCCAGCTTGCTTTCCGTGTCCGCCGCGTAACCGCTCGCCGCGCGAAGCAGTTCGTCGATACCACTGTTCTTCGAGAAGGCGGCGGCGGCATCAAGGTCCGTCGATTCGGCCGTCGAGGCACCGTCCGTTTTTTGAGGTTGTTCTTCTTTGGGTAGCGAAGACGTGTTGACTGCAAGAGAAAACGAGACGCGTTGGTGCGACGACAAAACTTGAACTTTTTCGACGTCCCAAGTTTCTAGTCTTACGTGAGAATCTGAGTTTCAAAGGGCCTTGCTTAGCTTCGTCGTCGGCCATTTTCCCCTTGGTCGGACTGAACCGTAACTTGGAGGGAGGGTTCTCGTCGACCACCAGCGTTTCGTCGTCCGAATCGCGGAACTCGTAGACGGAGTCGTCCTTCTTGACCATCGTCCCCGGTTCCTTTTTCACGCTACAAAAGCATTTCAAGATTAAACCGAGTACATCAAAAATTAAATAGGCAGTGACACTCGTGAGACTAAGACGACTCCTCCATGGACACCTCATTCATCCAAATCCACCAAAGCCGTTTAACCTGCAAGCAGATCTAATGTGGATACATGGCATGTAGCATTCGCCATATAGAGTCAGTGTGACTCGATAGACTAAGACGAATCCATAAACACCTCTTTCAATCAAAATCCATCGAGTCGCCTTGTTTTCATAGGTAGAAACTCACGAGCGAAGATAATATAAAGAGTGAAAATTATGCGACGTACTTGGCAGCGTTTTTCCTGGCGTTGGCTGCCTTCTTGGGTGCTGCCGCGGCTCCTTTTTTTGGCCGCGACGCGCGGTTCAACTTCATTTTCAACGTGGTGGCGGTCGGACCGGACGTGTCGCCAGCTCCTTTCGCTATCCACAGTTTGAACGGCGACTGCGGAGGCGATTTGATGGCGGTTTTGTCCCCCGCCGCTGCCGCGTTGGCTGCTTTTTTCTTCTCCTGAGGACTAGACTTGGGCACCGCGAACTTCAAGGGCTTCAAATGGTTCTTGGTATCCACAGCTGCCGTCGTCGCCGCCACCGCCTCGACCGGCGCCGTCACTTCGGGTTGCGTTAACGTCCGTGTCATTGCCAAATTCAGGCGCAAAGGACTCACACTGTCTTTGTTGTCTTCTTCGCACATTTCGTTGAACTCGGCGTCCGTCGGCGAGATGAAATCGTCCTCCTTCGTCTTCTTGCGGCGACGTTTGTCTTCCCGAGGCTTACCAACGACCGGCTTTTTACATAAAGAAACAACACGTATTAACATTGGACACGTTCATTTTGTGCCCTATACCACGTTACCGTCCAAAACGGTCGATAACGTGGTATAGGGTCTATGTTTGTTACAAGAGTTAATGACTTGTCATGACTTGGATGGTTTTCGCACTAAAAGTGCATCAAGTGAATACTGCCATTGTGTCAAACACCATTTTGTGTCCATTCACGACACTTTTAGTTTTGCGTTTCATCAAATCGTAAACGTCAACGCTATTTCTACAACTCACCTCCGCGTGTTTCACTTCCTTCGCAAGATTTTTGATTAGTTTACTGTATTGAATGGCATCGGGAATTTCGGCGGCGTGAAGTTTCAGATACTGTTGTATTTGAAAAAAAATAAACAAACACTATAACAAATGATAATATATATAATAAAATTAAACTGCAAAACATTTGTATTACGTATTTGTCTCGTAACAAATATGTAAAAACATTACCGTTTTCGTGAATATTAAGACACGTATTAAACCAGGTGCTCCCTAGCTACGTCTTACATTTGTCGAAATCATGTATAAATTATAACAAACAACTAGGTACAATATGAAATCATTAACCGATTATACGACCGATAAAATAACAAAAAACATATGAATTTGCGCTCTTCATTAACCTCCAGTGTCTTTATTACAAAGCGCATTAGGTTGAAGCCAATCGCAGCTTAAGTTTCATTGTTCGGTAAGCCGTTTTCTTAGGTGTATCTCATGGGTGCATTTATTATTCACGAAAACACGGTACTATCGCTAATAATAATTATAATAATAATAATAATAATAATAATAATAAACACACTTCTTTATTTTGCGTCCAGCTTTTCAAAGCGGTAATCAAAGCTTTCACACCCTGAAGCACGTACAACGGTGGCTTTTTGTCTTCCTCGTTGCATTCTGCAAAAAAATGAATAAATAAATAAATCAATTATAGGAATATATACATATGGTTGTTTTTTTACTGATTGGAACGCGTGACGAAAATTCCCAAACCAAAAATATTTCGTATCTATTTTTAAAACGCACACACACCTTTTATTCTACCGAGCAGCTTATCGGCTGCGTACCAATTGATCGCTTCGAAAGACGGGAAACGAAACTTGTCGGGCGTCTTGATCCGTTTTTCTAGTTCGTAAATTCTAAAACGTGTTTTTGTTTTTAAAGAAGAAAAGTTAAAATACGATCGAGTTTTTTTTATTAGTATTAATTATTATTTGTAATAGTTGAGCCTTCCAAAACCAAAGGGAACCGACCATTACAGATTTTCGTTGTTGGGTGGTTATTATTGGTTCAACATAGTGTACACCCATTCTAGATTTACTAACGTCACGTAAAAATCACTTAATGCAAAAAAAATAAATAGATAATCCATGACCGAGCGTAGGTTCCAATGCTTAATTCGATTCCATTTTCTCAATTTTCCGTTGAACCATGAAGAAAAAAATGTTGGTCACTTCCCTTTGGCTTCAGACGGCTCAGTTTACAACAAGTGATGTAATGCGCCTAATATTTTTCTATGCTTACTGTAGCTGCAGCGGAACGTTGAGATCATGTAGAAAATTCCCGCCAAACACGAGCGAGTCGACGGGCGTGAACACGGCGTGAATCCATCCCGTCGGTATGAGTAACGTGTGGCCCTGTTTCACGACGAGACGATAACACGCATCCACTTGGTCGCCGAAGAACGTCTCGCTCTGATTGGATGACGACATCCATTGTTCGTACAGCGAGAGATTGGCCGGCGTCGGATAGATAAGGTAGAATATCTTTTCACCCTGTATATCGAAAATTACTGTTTTTTAAAAATGTACGATATGAAGTTATGGTCGGGAAAATTGCAGTTGGGCTTACTTTTAAAACGTGATACCAAACGGACGTGCCGCCGAAATCGACGTGGAAGTCCGTGTAGCTGTCTTTCATCCCTATGAGACAGTATTTCTGCACCTCGGGTTTTTCGATCGGATTGTCTTCCGACTTGGCGTCGGGCCAGACGTTGTTGACCCAACTCATTTTACGCACTACGGATGGCGCTTCGACCATTTGCGATAACCTGCAATGTCAACAAAACAGTTTAGTAATAATCCTTACGTGGAAATATCCCAACGAGTTTACTTGATTCTAGAGTTGCTGAAACGTACAGTGGAATCCAGTTATTATGATCACGGCTAACGTTATCAGTCGGTTTATTGCTATCGTCCTAAGTTTGTCGCAAGACCCTGTTTAATGTTATCAGACGAACACTTGTCCCCCAGAGTGATCACAATAATCGGATTCCGCTGTGTGAAAGAGATTCCTTACTTAGTATTGGAAAATTCCAAACTGATCAAGTTGAGAACTTTGGCTCGTTTTGGGCTGTTGAAACATTCGATGAACTCCCGCACCGTCAGCCGAATGTCGTCCTGCCGACTGACGTCGATGACATCCACTTCCCTATCCGAACCTTTCAAAATGATTCAAATTTCAAGATGAAACAACTCCATTGCTAGACATTTAGGTTTCTCTATCACATGCAAAATTGTGGCTTGAATGTGTTCAATGTTTGAGGGTACGTAGGATGCACCAAAGCAAACAACGCATTAGTTGTAAAAAAGCCCTTGATACCAGATCTGCATTATAACCAAACGACAGTCTATAACTCGCAACCAAGCGTTCATATGGCCTTTTTTTCTCGTTTTGGCCCACCCTATATATCCTCAAACGTAACACATTTGAGACAACACCTTGTATATTATATATACTGTATATATATATATTTTGTTCCAAATTTCAGAATTGGCTCACCAATATAACTTTCAACTTCGTCCACGGTGAAGTTGTCCGGCGGGACGGACAGCCCCATTCCATCCTTGCGTTCGACGAGAATGGGTACGACGAATCCATTTTCGATCAAATGAGGCAACATCAACTGCTGACCTCTTAGTTTTTGGACTACATCGTCCGCACTACGAAAACAACAACGTCCAAATCCGTCATTATACAGGAAGATTCAAAGAAACGCTTTTGTAAGTACCGCACCGCGTTATAAAAAAAAATTTTTTTTGTTAATCGCCCTGCATAAAAAAAAAACGTGAAATCGGAAAACACTTACTTTGGGAAGTGCCTTGATTTCAGTTCTTTAACGAACTTTGGAGTTCCCGTCTGAACAGGCTGCAACGCAAATAATAAAACGCGTGAAAACGAAATACAGCGTAAAATGATTGGCGTTGGGTCATCGAGTATAATTTCAATGATAAAAACAAAATGTAGCGTACTTTACTGTCAGCATCAACTTCAGTATAATCGTGTCGATGCCAATTTGTCCTTTGCTTGACTAGAAGGACAACGCACGCAAATTTAAGTCGTGTTTTTTTTTTTTAACAGATTTAAATAATTTTATTTATATTATATTACATATATAAATTTTAATTTACTGCGTCATATTCTACTTACATAGCGACGGACCGAAGATTTTGGTACATTTTGGGCAGTGGTATTTTTCGATGTCGTTGGACTGATGTTCCCGCAAATCCACGCAACTGTAAGCGAAATAACAGAAAACAACTGTATTAATAAGTAAGCACATTACACCGCGATGTGTGAATACGTCAAACCGACACCGTCCATGGTTCCATAACTTAAAAGTTCGTCGCAAATTTCGATGAACATAAATTTCAATGTTAAGTTTCATTTAATGGCGAAATAAGTATTCGGTTAACTGGTGACATTATTCAGTATTCAACTAACTAAAATCGAATTTTCAATCTCAATGCCACTTTTGAACTTGCACTTGACAGTTGATACACACCACAATTTCGGTCCCCTTTTTTCAAAGTGTTAATGTTGAAACGATAACCACCTTGCGTTAGCTTAGTTACGTTTGTTGGGATATTTATAATCTAGTTTGTTGTTCTTTTTCATATATTTAGTTTCATTTCTTAGAGAACCTTCTAAAAAAGCTTCTTCATGCAGACGCTCGTTCAAAGGATTGGTTCTTGTTGTTTGTTATTTTTTTTTGGAGGGTGGTGTGGGTTGCTTACGACTCCATGGAACGTTGTTGGGTTGAAAATTGGTTGGGGCGAACAAGGAGACAGGTTGATATTACCTTCCGTGAAACCATTCTTTGCATCCGTCGCACTGGATCATGAAACGAGTCACGTCGTACGGTTGTCCACATAAACAATAAACTGGCACCGAAGCCATCTTGCTTGAAAAGCGAAGAGGACTCTCTCGTCTCGTCCTTACAACAATAAAAACGCAACCGCGCATGCGCGTCGATTTGAAGTTGTGAGCTTGTTTTCGGTTTTTGGAGGAGTTGTTGAAAGCTGATCGTTGATTGGTTGAGGATTGAAGAGTGGATTTAAAAATATTTCATTTTAATTGAATTTTATTTTTATAAAATATGGTTCTCATTTTCAATATTATTTTGGTATATAAAATGTAAATATATCTTTATTATGTGAAAGTATATTATATAGTTTTCTATAAAAAAATGTGTCCAGTTGGTACCGACATCTTTAATTAAAACGCCACACTCTACTTTGAGCAAATCGCGCTGTCGTTAAGCTTAATTGTGTTGAAAAGATCCGTATAACGCGAATTTGTATTAAATTTTTTAACCAGTTTCACCAAAACGTCTTATCGCGAAAACCGTTCAAAAATAGTCGATAAAGTGCATTGGATCTATGTAAGTTGCAAGATTTATCGACTGTGTTTGGAAGTTTTTTTGCGCTAAAAGCGCTTTAAAGCGTCAAAAAGGAACGCAGCCGTGCTGTCAATGGCATTTCTCGCTACTTAAAGCTACTGCAAGTTGCACTGTTTTAGCTAGCGCAATTTCGTAGTTAAAAATGAATTAAATAGAAAAAAATATTTATTTCATGCACACATTAAAATTTTGTATGAGAAAATAATTTATTTTTTATTATATAACAGTTCATTGACATGAACTTAACATTTTCGTTATACATTTGTGTTTTTTTTATCATTGCTGCCATTAGAATAACGAAATGGCACTGTCAATTGCAATAATGCTACATGTAGCGTAATTCGTAATGATATATGACGAACAGTTCTCGCTACACGAAACGATGTATGAGATGTATCGCTTAAGATAGTGCAATCTGCTGTGTTGATTTGACATTTTCTTTTGCTCGGATTGATTTTTTTTTTCTTTACAACAAATTTGATAGCCTGTAATTATTTTAAAAATAGAATAAAAATTTATATATCCTTTTTTTTTTTTTTTGGTGACAGATATTTAATCAGCTGTTAGTAAATCCCTTAAATATCGATTGGAAATTAGTTTTTCCATCATAATTTGATTTTCTCTTCGGTCTTCATCAGTCGTCGAAATGTCGTGTCTTAAAGGCGGCAGTCTTAAAGAATTGTGGGCATGAGGTTGAAATGCTTCGTCCAAAGGTGCCATCGGTTTCTTATACCTGTTAGACACCCCAAAATGAAAAAAAAAAAAAACAGAAATAACCAGCAATTTTCACCAAAATTTTTTTTTTTATCTTGGAAAATACAATAATGCCCAGACTTTCCTAATGGAAAAGTACAAAACTTACTTGACTTGTTGTGTCACTCTACTATTTACATTTTGCTGTTGGTTCGGTACCGCATTTCTAGGTGGTACCGCATTTCTAGGTGGTTCGGTATTAGTAGTCGGGTGGTTTACCCCATTTCTTGGTTGGTAAATACCATTGGCATTCCTCGTTATTGGTACCACGTACTGTTGGTACCTGTCACGGTACCTTTCAGTCATTTGGTATAATACACAAACTCAACAATGGTGTGTATCTAGTTCTTGTGGTTGTGTAATGTTTGTGTGTCATGAGGACTTTTTTCTTGGTTCTTTATTTTTAGTTGTTATGGTGATCTTGTGACAGTTCGATACATAACACGTTAGCGTGCGAATCCTCATCTCATCCTTTACTGTTTTTTTTTTTCTTCTTTGGCTCACCAAATCGATACCATTTAATTTCACTTTAACTTCGTGGGAAAGAAAAATCATTAGAAAAACGGGCGGTACCTGTTTTTAGTGGGTTTTTTATTTTTAATAACTAGTAATTTATTAATTTTACTTCGTTTTTATTTGGTTAAATAAAAGTAAACTTTTTCAAACATTTTTTTGTTTGATTACCAAAAATTTTGAAACACATTTTGATGTGTTTCAAAATTTTGGATAATGATTGCATTGACCGGAAAAAGATACAGAATGGTATTATTTTATATTATCAATTACATAGTGAATGTTATCATTTTTTAACCAAAAAATGACATAAATAAGATAAGTAGTGCGATACGATAGAATGGTATTTCACTTATGAAAAATAAAGGTATTTGAAAATTTGTATTGTATTTCTATTTTCTGTATAAATTATATGTTTTTTTTTATATATAAATCAATATTTTAAACAGGCTGTTTGAGTGTTTAAAATGATATTTATTTTTTGCATAGAATTTTCTCAATTTGTTATATAGAAATTTTGATATATTAAATATATATTTTGTATACAGTATATATGAGAAATAATTTACTATAATATTTAATAATTATAAATTTTTATTATAACAGTAATAGTATTGTGTCAATCAGCAATTTTCAATAAAAACAAAATTAATAAATGATTTTTTGATTACCCTTTATATTTAATATAAATATTAATTTTATATAAACTTTTATTATTATTATTGAAAAGAAATATGAAGAATATATTAAACTTTTATTAGTCATTTTTTGGCAATGTTTACTGCATTTTAATATTTTTGTAAATAATTATTGGGAATTATAAAAATATTAAAAACTTTATTAATAACTAAAATTATAAATTAATTAATAAATTATAAATTTATTAATTTGTAATAAATAACAATTCTATTAAAAACAATAAATAAAATAATTGTATTTTTATAATTAATTTATTAAATAAAATAATTTTAATTGTTATTAATCAAATAAAAATTCTATTATTACTGAATATATATAAATTATTTTACAATAATTTATTTTTATATTTGGTATAATATCCAAACATAAAAATACTTTTATATTTTGAAGTATAAAAATGATTATATATTTTTAATATATTAAAGTATATACATTTTTTGTATATATAATTTGTATATATAAAAGTATAAAAAATGTGTCATAATTTTTTGTTAGGTTCATTTTAAATTATTTTTAAATTAAATTACATTTTTACCAACTTATCTAAAATTACATTTTATTATTTTTAATTTTATAAAATTATCATACACAATTTTTCATTAAATTGTATAAATTTATAATATAAAATTACAACTTGTTGGAAAATCTGCACCGAAATGGGACCCAAAATGGAGGCATTCATCTCTTCGATGACGTCGCACAGAATGACGTCATGCCAAACAAGATAAAAGAAGTAGAAAAAAAAAACGGGGGCGGAGATCTCGTCAGAGTAGACGACCATTTTGAGAGGGGTCGGGAAATTAACGTTTTGTTCGCAAACCTCTTTTATTTAAGTTGAATCGCAGGGATAATCGGTTGGAAAAAAAGCGAGTAATCGAAAACCCCGAAACTCGGAGTTGAATTATCCGTAGACCCGTGTCTAAAAACCGACGCTTGATTTCGCATTCATCGCCATTTCTTGCTCTCGAATCGTTCATCGATCGTCAAGTCGCAAAACTCGATCTCTTTTTGACGACTTTTTTTTGGCCTATAGACTAAATAACCGACATGGGCACGAGAGACGACGAGTACGATTATTTATTCAAAGGTGAGTTGTCGAACAGGTAAAATACCGAAAACAAGTAAGCTTAAGGTGTTAATAGCAACAACGAGAGGGTGGATATAACGTTGGTGTATTTGTCGGTATCGAAAAATAATGACAAAATGGCGACCGGTTTAAGTTCAGGCTTGGGAAATAATTTTTTAACAAGGGTTAACGTCAATCGAGGGTGAGAAAGAAACGCTGATTAGAGTTGTAAGAAATAGAGAATGTTGGCCGAGTATAGGTTTTGGCATTTCGTCGTTCATTACATCGAGTTGGGAAAAATCAGGGTTGACTAACAATATAAACAATCGCTTGTCATATGATGGGCGAACCATTGATATTAGTACTAGATAAAAAAATTTCAACACTGTCTGTAGTACGTGCATTAGATATATTATATAATTTTATTTTTTCGCGTGAGTACCTAATTTATGTTTTTACAATTATAATTTTGAGCAAGTGTCTTTCGAAAAATGCAATTTTAACTTAATTATTTTTTTAAATTATATATATATATCTATATATATATATTTAAAAAAATATGACGAATAACTGATGGAATGCTGTGGTGGTGACTGATGGTAATTTAAGCTTCAAATGATTTCAAAGGTTGATTTATTTTTTCTTTTGAAAGGGTTGGACAGCTGAAAAATTATCATTGACGAACCGCGCTTCACACGGACAGCGTAATTTGCTTAAACGATAAATGTCACTAAGTTCGAATTTGTTAGTAGCCCCTCTTGTAATAGTCGATTTATTGAATCGACGTGCGAATCAAGAAATGTTGTGTGAACACTGAGCTTTTTAATATAGGATCCACTGACATAGGAATCGTTCACAATACGTTCTATCGATTTTATTTTTTGTTCTGTCGAAAAAATTTACGAAATTAGACCTAACGTACAAGACGATAGACCGGTAGTAATGTACAGCAGAATAATTCTGAATATTTAATGGGTTTTTTTGTTAGCATGGTAATTGAATGTAAGAACGTTGTCATTGAGATGCACAATGTATTTTTATATAATACACCGTTTTACAGAAATTGGTGAATTTGTATGACAGTTGGCATGTTGTGTGTGATAAGAGTAAAATCACTCCCACGTTACTTCCTTTCATCTTCGTTGTTATCCTGTTTTGATGACCGCTACTCGCTTTTATGAAAAACTGCAGAATTTTTCATTCGTAAATTCAGAACGTGTCATTTTGATCTTTTGACATTTAACATATTTTCTTCTTTGAATTTTCGTTATTAATGTTATTTTTATCGATTCATTTTTTTGTGTCTTGGAAAAATAGTACAAAATGAACATTCGATATAATCGGGTTATTAATTGCGCATGTGAGTTTAGTAAATGCATTTCTTTTGTAGAGTTGGCTTTTTCTTTGGAAATTATTAACATTATTTTGCTGTGGAGTGTTGTTTCAACAAAAGATCAATCAAAAAATTCATTGGTCAAATGTCAAAACAGTTGACGAGACACGATGTATGTAATTTCGATTTTTATTCGACGTTTCGTTGCATTTGAACTCGGCACAAAGCTTAACTTTAATGCGTTTTGTTTTATGGTCCAACTTAAACTGTACTTTGTTTCAAATGGACATTTCCGATGTAAACGTTGGTAGCGTTTATTGGTGTTTTCGTTTTGCTTCGATCATGATGTCAATGCGGTTTGGCGAGAGTTGATTTTTAAATTAATGTTGGATTCAATAGACTGACGGTGTATATCATTCATTATTTCTGTTTTTGTTTTTTTTCAGTGGTTCTCATCGGTGATTCCGGTGTAGGAAAGAGCAATCTCCTGTCGAGGTTCACTCGCAACGAATTCAATCTCGAAAGCAAGAGCACCATTGGCGTCGAGTTTGCAACCCGAAGCATCGAGGTTGACAACAAGACCATCAAGGCTCAAATTTGGGACACGGCTGGTCAGGAACGATATCGAGCCATCACCAGCGCGTACGTAGCGTTCGTTCGTTCGTTTGTTTGTTTGTTGACGCCCGTGATCGTCGGCTAAGGTCGATGTTTTGACGTTTTGCAGGTATTATCGTGGTGCGGTGGGAGCCTTGCTAGTGTACGATATTGCTAAGCATCTAACGTACGAAAACGTAGAGCGTTGGCTGAAAGAACTTCGCGACCATGCGGATCAGAACATTGTCATTATGTTAGTAGGCAATAAAAGCGATCTGCGACATTTAAGAGCTGTTCCTACTGACGAAGCTCGAGCTTTTGCTGGTGAGTTGCTGCGTCGTTTTCTTTAGTGTTGTTGTTTTTCAATTGTTTTGTTAGCAACGACGATGATGATAACCATTGATGATTACATTATTGTGGAACGATTGAAGTATCCATAATATTCAATTTTGTATATGATTCAGTTTCATGTAGATTAATGTACAGGGTGTCTTACAAGTCTTGGTGCAGTTTTTCATTTAACTAAAACTGCACCAAGACTTTGGGATGTATTTTATGTTTATCATGTAAAATGATTAATGCTAATGATGAATACTAAAACTGATTTGTGTAAATTGGGCGTTAGTTAAGGATGCTGATGGTGGAATTGTTATAGCAAATTTCCGGGCTAGTGTAATTAATCATAGTTATTTTAAGTGGATGTCTTTTTGTAATTTGTTCTGTTACTCTGGTTTGTTTGTTTGTTTGTTTTCTTGCTTAAATATATTTATGTTGTATATTATTATATTATTATTATAGTATTATGTGATTTGCTTTACTGTTTGTAAATTTTTTGTGAAATGATTGATTAAATTTATTTATTGGTTTTATTTTTTGTTTGATAGAAAAGAATAACCTGTCTTTCATCGAGACTTCGGCGCTAGATTCAACGAATGTAGAAACAGCATTTCATAACATTCTAACTGGTAATTATGACATCGTTTTCTTAACGGCTTTTTTTTTTTTTCAAGATAATTATTTTGTTTTTTTTGTTTACTAAAACTATTCCGAAATGATTTCCTGAAATGTATACTTTTGAAATGTGTCTTTAATTTTGAAAATGATCCGGTAATAATCAACATGCCCAGATAATAACTCCACATGTTGTGTTGATGCTAGGCGATGACAGTACTCGACATTGTTTATAGTTTGAGAAAAAATTAATTTTTTTATATATAATTTTAAATTTTATTTTTTAATATTAATTTTTTTTATATATATATATATAATTTAATTGAAACTTTATTTTTTCATGGTACAACATGAAAGTTTTGTTTCATTTTTTTGAGTTAAATATTTTTTATATATAGGTAATTTACAAATTCTTTTTGTATATATAAAATTCATATAGTTTAATAACTTTTTTGTTTTTATAATTTAATATATAAAACTACAATAAATTTATAA
>JAQIWH010003478.1:0-19817 GCA_034695005.1 Cryptops parisi | reverse complement strand
GCTAAACAGATATGGCGAGCCTACTTCGCTGTTTTTAGTACAAAATCAGTTATCCCTTCGTGGTGTTCACAAAATCAACTGAACGGAGGGCACTTTTATAATTTAAATATCATTCCTACACGATTAGATTCAAGTTACAATTACTCTTGAAGAACCTTAAAAAATGTTTACACATTAGGTTAAGTCGCAACAAAGCCGTTGGTAGTTGGATTGGACGTCGTTACTACCACGAAAACTGTTATATTTATGCCGGCTAACAATGCTCTTGTGGCGACACCTTTTGTATTTTAGAAGATCACTATGTTTCGAGCTTTGTGACAGAAACTATGTACATTAGGCCTATATAGTTATGCGCGTGATTCGATCTACGGCGCTTTTTTGAGCTTAAGCGGTGGTCTGACCCCTAGTCCACCTTATAGTGGCATATAACTTTACTGTACAAGAAAAATGCATAGGCTATACTATTTTTTTGCAGTCAGTCATGGATTCGCAATCACCATTTCAACCCGAAGTGTCGTCGTGTTGCGGAACTCGGACCATGCCCCTATGGGCACTGAGTTTCTTGAGAAGTAAAATTCATCCGGATGGCTGTCAAGACATGAATACCAATGGCTTAGCGTCGAATGCCGACCTTCATAATGTCCTACCCTTTGTGATGGAACTTCTCAAATCGTTCACAGCCAGCAGTAGCAAGTGGGCCTTTCTCAACCCCCAAACCGACAAACTGACAACTTATCAGGACAAGTTGACAAAGATGCAGACGACAACATCGTTCCAAGACGACGAAGAGGAACTTGCCAACATCTTCCAGTTCACATTTCGTTCCTCGATATCCGACCTGTCTCCATTACCGGACGACTGGGACGAAGGTCTATTGGCGGACGTGCAAATCCATTTGAACAACTTGGGTCTGAAGCGTTACGATTCAGCCTCTCAACGCGATGTCATGGCTTTGCTCGTCACGCTGGCTGTGATTCTAGCCTGCTGCGACATGTTGATGCCGTCGGTGTTACCTTTGTCGTGCCAGCGTGATAAGTTTCCGGAAATCGCGGAAACGATCAATGAAAAAGTTGTAGCGTGTTCGGATAAAGCTCAGATAGGATTCTATTTGACCGTGATGCAAGCGTGCTATTTGGCACAAAGATGCATGAACGTAGCTAACAAGTTACCAATCCAAGAGTGTTGGGAGCTAACACTGCAAGAACTGTTGGTTCAATTTCCATTCGCACCGTTGATTAACAAACTCAGTACTTAAGTTTGTAATCTAAACTAAATGTTCCACAACCTACTAACTTTCAACACAATATTTTTTTTTATGAAAAATACTGTCAATGTATAATAAGTCAATGTTGTACAATATAATCTAACATCACCTTACTTCTATAGTACAACCTATAGAAGTTAAAATACCTAAACTATTTTATGCTATTCACCGGTAGTACATTAAAAATGCTTTTTACGCATACTCTTTATATACCATAACTGTCCTATACGGATATTATACTGTATCTACATACATAATGCAAAAAATACATTTTTTTATTTCTGCACGTTTCAATTTATGCGAAATAAAAATTTAAAATTTTTCTAAATAAAATAAAAAATCATATAACATTTATAAATGGAAGAATAACAATTTTCTGCAATCCTGAGTAATTCGGTATTCGATTTATGCATGTTTTGAGTAATTCCATTTTTTTGATTTCTGCACGTATCGATTTTATGCGAATTTTGATTTTTCCGAATTTAAATTTATGCTATCGTTGAGCAATTCGATATTTGATTTATGCGAGTTTTGAGTCATTCCATTTTTGATTTATTCAATTTTAGATTTAATATATGCGACTTTTCGATTAGACAATCCATCTCTCTTGTGTTGCTGCTTGTCTGTACTTGGTTACGGGTTTATTTTGCAGGTTAGATTAAGTTTTGAAACAAAAACGCATTATTATTTGTTGTTTTTCTTCGTAACCTAACCTGAAAAGTGAACCCATAACCAAGTACAAGCAAGTATCTCCACCACTTAATCGAAAAATACCAAAATAACTATGTAACATGATGAGAAAACTACTTCAAATGCACAGAGAATACTGGACAAGATGAAAGTAAAGTTCAAATCAGCGCGCGGATTCTCTAGATAATACAATCGAGCGACGGCATATTTTAATATCTGTGGCGCAATCGGGTGGCAGAAACATGAACATTTTAATACATAATAAAATATATCGATAGCAACATCGATGTATCGTACATTTTAATTCACGGGGAATCTCGCCTCGCGTTAGAATCTACGTCAGAATTTACGCGTCAATTTGTTTAATTGCTTGGTTTTTTACCAAGCTACGTAATTTCTAATCAGAACCCCCAGTATACTGTTGTTAAATCTTGGACTAATTATGATAATGTTAGTCCAAGGTTAAACAGTATACTTACTATATAGTTTACTATTTCCATCGCCAAATGACGCAACGTACACAACTGAAACTGAATCTCACTTCCCATTGGTGGGATTTCATTGACTTCATTATTTTGGTTGGTAGATACTCTTTCGTCGTCATAGAATCATTTAAAGAGATACTTTGAACACGCCCCTTTATTATGCGCATTATTGCCATTGACAATACGATGATCATGTTGCACGCAGTTTGCACCACAATCTACTTCGGTTTGTCATAAACCAAAACCGACTTGTCAGCGGCTAAATTATCAGCTTTTACAAACATCATCAATCGGTAAATGTCGTTTTGGTTATTCCATCACTTAAACAATAGTTTTTACACATTTAAAGCAGTGGTCACGGTGATCATTTCACTTGATCATCACCTGTTTTTGACTTACTGTGACAAAGTGACTCATTCACTGTTTGCTCTATGTCAAGTGCGCTCCTTCTTATCAATAGTGCACACAGCATTTTATACCGGAACTGGTACAATAGCTAAGCTAAACTTTCCACTAGTTAAAACAAATGTATGATTTCATAATTCGAATAAACGGAGACGATAGTCTACTTTCTACTAGTTGGCGCAAAAACTTTGTAAAGCGTGGTGTATGTTACCGCCGGCATATGTATAGAATAGAATCCAAACATGTTATCTAATCCAGGATTTCCCAAAGTGTGGGTCACGAGCCAATTTTTGGTGGATTGCGAAAAGTAAAAAGTTGAAAGTAAAAATCAGAACGTGAAGTTATACTTCTTTAATTTGTTTAGTTGTAGTGAAATGTATTAATAAATTATCATTTTAGCCCCTCCCAATTTTCATGACATAAGCTAGATGAGTCCCAATGTAATGCTACTTTGTAAAGGTTGGTCGTGGTCCATGAAAGTTTGGGAACTCCTGATCTAGACAACGTCTAGCCTCGTTTGACAAAGTATGAAATGACATCATCTGGTTATACAGCTGTTTAGACATTTGGTGAACTTTGGTTTTAGGTTGGTGGGCGGAGTTTAGATAAAATATCGTTAACATAAATGGTATATTTTGTATTTTCCAACTAACTTAACCTAACCTGGTATCTACACCCATAACACTATTAATATGTTAGGTAAAAACAACATTAAAATATACTATTTATGTTAACGATATTTTTTCTAACTTCCACCCACCAACCTAAAACCAAAGTTTACCGAAATTTTTGCTCAATGAATGCTAATTTCAGATTGTGGGCAAAAAAAGTCAAAAGAGAAATCAAGAATAAGGAAATAAGACGTCAAAAAACATAACGTCATAAAAACATTTTGGGCTTTTTTTTTCACATCTTTTTTATACTTTTTTCATGTATTTTTACTTTTGTTCCTTTTTGTCATTTCTCGTTTTTGACATTTTTTTCCTTTGACTTTTTTTTTTTTTGCTTACAATACAATCTAATTTCATACACTGTTTAACCAGGCTTGACATTTTATAGAATGCCTGGATTCTATACACTGCCAATAACATCTACTACTACAACACAAATTATGACATATACTACTTTTATTTCTTACTCATCAGCTAAGCTAAGAAATTACCATGGTGCTGTTTAATACATACAGGGTATCTTTAAAGTTGCATCATTAGACAAAATAAAGTGAATTTCAAATAAATGTTGGACATGGTGATGACATTTATGCTTTATGCAAAGAATGTACAGGCAATTACACTGCAATGTGACTACAACTTTCCATAGTAATTAAAAAATTTTTTAAACCAAATAACTGCTGAAATGCTTGTAAATGTTTTTTGCTCACATACGCTTATAGTATGATACACCCCATGGTACATACACATTAAGAATGCAAAGTTTTGAACTATGTATACGTATGTTAACTTTTGGTTACTTGGGGATTAGATGCTCCACCTCGTTCATGGCTTGTGCGTTAGGCTATGTAATACATTTTTGTTTAACATAAACAAAAAGTTACTGAACCAGTGATGATCCATTAAGTAAATTTTTGCCTAACTAACCTAACCTTGAATACCAAGCGAATCAAAAACTTGTGGTGCTAGCGATCATTAGCAATGGCATGAAGAATCGATCAACTGAATCAGTGACATAGTGATAGGTCACAAAGCTAGGTTAGTTAACAGATGTTGGGCATCTGCTCTGAATTCTTCTTTTATTGTGATATGTCATACAAGCAAGTAGCATCACCAAACAAGCTGGGGCGTCCAATCTCAAATTCCAACCATTTTTTTGTATTATGTGTACAAATATTGGTATAAGCTTGTCATTAAATTTCTTTGGAATTCGGCCAAATATAAACTTTGGGACACCCTGTTCACATTGACTGGTAACATTATAAATAACGACTAACAGTATAATGAACAGCTAACTTTCTAACAAAATGAGAACAAAGTAACTTTCTAACAGCTTATTAGTGTAGTTATGTTTAAAACATAACTACACTAATAAGTTATGTTTTAAACATAACTACACTAATAAGCCCATAATTCTTTATGGTCATCATGGATCTGTTTGCGCTAATGATGCAGCATGTAAATATACACAAAGAAACACCTATTAAAATAAACACATAATAATAGTTAAACACCATAAAACCCATTGTTCAGTTAATAATTCTGGAGTTAGAATCACTACAATACTAATAACACTTTTACATGTGAACGTCAATATCTGCTTGAGGTCTTATATCACCCACAGTTAATCAATATCGTTGCTGTTACTAGCAACAACGTTTATATAGTGTAACATGAAAAAAGCAATTTGCGTTCCGATAATTTGCGTTCCGTTTGTCAATATTGTTGAAACAGTTTTCCTTGTATTTCTAATATATTGAAAAAATAAATAATATTACTTACATTAATAATAGTTGTGTTAATTTCAGGTTGTGAACAACCCGTCAAGTTAACGTCGATCGGATCATCGGTGATTCAACCAGATTTCTTGTAACCTTTGGAGAGCAAAATTTTGGTATTAATTTTTGTTACTGAATTCAGAGTAGAAGTGTAATTTGCATTGACCTGTTATTTTTTAACTGTTACACCACCAAAAAATATGTTCCTATTATAGTGTGTTCATAGTAATTGCATGTCTACTGCTGACATGCCTCATTAAGTGTGCAAATTGTAATGACCTGCTTGTAATTTTCTCAAGAAAGCCCAGAAAGATGATCATCAAGGACATCTTTGACAGCACGCAGTTTGTCATCGATCTCCCCATCACATGTGCTTACAAGAGCAAGCAAGCACTGAAGAACACCATCTTGAGCGAAAAGGGAATAGTTTCCTATGTCGTCAACCGCAACACCAATTATCTCGTCCGAGACTTGAACGATGACGATTCGTACAAATCACGCCAAGCCATCAAACTTGGCGTTCCAGTTGTCGAAACCAACTTCGTGGACGAATGCATCAAAGTCCGGAAGCTGGTGGACTGGAAAAAGTTTTCGCTCGTGAATCAGAAATGCCACATCAAGGCAAACGTCGATGATGGGATTGTCAAAATCCAAGACCGAGTTGAAAAAACTTTACCGACCAGATCGTCGTTTCAGTTTTCGGGAGTCAAAGTGTGGCCTTATCAGCATGCCACGGGTCCCACGTTTCATCAACATGACTACGCCATCACCAAAGTGATCATTCTGAATGGCAGAAGCAGAAAAGACAATGTCCCTTTTGCAGCGATAGAAATGCACGTTCTCACCGGTGACGTCGATGACCTCAATGTTCCGAAATTCTGTCTCTTTCTGCACCATGGAACGGTCAACGTATCCAACAAGAAAGTGGTTGGCCAGAAAGACTGTCGATTCTTCAATGATGTCAACCATGTCTTGCTCGCTTATCAACACCTACACAAGCTGTACACCACTCCCCCGCATTCGATGAGCCGTTCACAGCACACGTTTGACGCCACACTCGGCTCCGATGGTTTCTACCCGGAAGAATGGCTACCAACGGCGCCGAGTCTCAAACCGCAAGTGGCACAACTCATGCAACATGTTTGGTCCGAAGCGATGAAGGAAATAGAAAAGACGTTGACGGTAGATCTTAAAACTGTGTCGACGGATAAAATCGAAACTGCCAAGATGATCCTCAACGAAATTTTGAAATCGGATAAACAAGACCAGTCGGAAATGCGCAAGGAGTTGTGTGAGGTTTTGCCATACAAAGACTTTAGCAATGCCAAGAGCCATCTAAAGTTGTGCCAGCTTGTGCAGGACATGCTAGCCCTGCGGGAATCGATGAACGGAAAAGATGCAAATAATGACCAAAGATACCAAGCCCTCCGCTGTCACATCGAATGTTTGGACGCCAGCGACAACCAATACCACGAGATTAGAAAAGCAATCTGTAAAAACCAAGGTGGAAACAAAATTGTCATCGACGGCGTTTACGAGATTCATCGCCACATCGAACGTTCTCGATACCGCAACACCAACGGAAATGAGAAACTTCTATTTTCCGGCGTTGCTATTAATGAAGTTCTTGCAACATTAGCACATGGTTTTTTGCCCTCGGCTGTGTCCTTTTCACCCCCTTTGACTGGAATACGCTATTCGTCGACAATGGAATCTGCAATGAAAAAAGCGACCAAGAGCAGTTCAAGAGGAACGAGAATGGTATTCGTCAGTCAAGTTACACTGGGTGACGAAATTGAAATCAACGCTAAACAGATCATTCCTGACACTGCCGAGTTCCACAGCATTCATTGCGTTAAGCAAGATCAAGAGATGATGTCTGACTTCAAGGATGATTGGCACATTGTCACTAATGTAAACCAGCAGAAGATCATGTTCTTAATCGAATGTCATTTCCAAGAAGATGTTGTCGTCAACCTATCGGTAAATGAAATGGAAATGGCACCATCTAATAAGCTGGAACGGGAACTATCTACCACAGATGTTGAAATTCATTCCCATAAAATTGTGGATCTACACGACTATTTGTACTCCAAAGTTGCAAAAGTTAAAGCCGGACTGCAATCAACAGGCAACAAAGTCGTTCCTCTCAAGTCCGTCCACATTCGAGCCAAGTTGGTGGACTTGGCAGCGGAAGTTGTCCTGGTCCAAGAATACATCAATGCAAGTCCAGTAACGATTGAAGCCAAATATGTTTTCCCGTTGGACGATAAAGCTGCTGTTTGCGGGTTTGAAGCATTCACAGAAGGACGCCACTTCGTTGGACGAATCGAAGAAAAGCAGGCAGCTCGTCAAGAGTACCAGGATGCGGTAGATTCAGGACAAAAAGCGTTTCTCATGGAAGAAGAATCACCCGAAATGTTTACAATCAAGCTTGGCTCCATTTCACCCAGAGCAGTAGTTTTGACCAAAATCACGTACGTCAGTGAGCTTGATCTTGAAGGCGATCTCATTCACTTCCGAGTGCCTGGATCAGTGGCATCACCCCCCACAGAAAATTGTGACGATGACATAATTGACGTCTCTCCCGTCGACAATTTGGAAACCTCAGTCGAAGTGTCTTTGGACATGCCGTTTCCTATACGAACAATAACTTCTTGTACTCACAAACTGATTTTGAAAAAGACTGAAACTCAAGCTGTCGTCACCATCAACAGAAACGAGAAAATGGAATCAGGGTTCCAGATTTTCGTCGGACTTTCTGAAATTCACAAGCCTCGCATGTGGGTGGAAGAACATCCCACGCTTGGCACGGAAGCATGCATGTTAACTTTTTATCCCGAGTTTGATGTCCAGTCTCTCAACGACGCTGAAATCGTCATAGCTATTGACTGCTCAAACTCAATGGCTGGTGAGCCATTCAAAATCGCACAGGACATCGCTTTGCTGTGTCTCCATTATCTACCCCAAACCTGCAAGTTCAACATAGTCAGGTTTGGCACTGTCTATGAAGAACTGTTTCCTACGGTAGTGCATAATTCGATGGACACGGTCCACGATGCGGAACAATTCATACTGAACGCTCAACCGCGATCTGGAAATTCAGAGCTACGTCATTTGCTTCACACTCACCATTTGTTACCGCCTTCGTCCGACGTTCGCAATCTTCTCCTCGTCTCCGACGGCTATTTCAACGGAGCCGATGAACTCTTCTCTTCGGTAGCTGCTTATCGACAGCAAACGAGGATCTTCACTCTCGCAACCGGTCTCAGCGCCAACAAGCATTTGTTGCGAAGCCTGGCGTTCAGCGGAGGAGGTGCGTATGAACACTTTGACCCTATGCTGAAATCAAAGTGGGAAAACAAAATCAAGAACATCATGTCTAATACCTGTGAACCAGTTCTGTCCAATGTGTCCGTCGAGTGGCAGCAGTTTAACAGTTTTGATCCACCACCGATGCAAGCCCCGAAGCTTCTTACATCGGTGTTCAACGGCAACCGTTTGATCGTTTATGGGTTCGTCTCCAACTGCACGCTCGCAACGCTCAAGGCGAGCATTAATGGTGTTGAATTGACATCTGTTGTGAACACCTCGGAACTTGCTAAATCCAAAGGGACCGTTGTAAGTGCCCTTACAACTCGTGCGATTGTGCAGGACTGGGAACAAGGTTGCATGGCCTTGAATCGCACGCAACATGAGATTATGAAGAAGAGTTTGAAAGCGGAAATCGTCCAACTCAGCAAAAAATATAAAATCGTTACATCGTTGACTAGTTTCGTTGCTGTCGAAAATAAGGACGAAAGTGCCGACAAGGGAAGACCCATGACGCTTGACGAATTGCTAAAAACACACAGCGTCGATATTCTAAACTACATTAGTTATGAAAACGATGAAGTTAGTAGTCCTGCAAAAATGTTTTTCCAGAACACTGACGACGACAGTACATTTGATGGACAAAGTGATACAAAATTGCCAGAGAAGAAAACTGTGAACGTTGAACAAAAGGAGGTTTTTCCTGAACCACCTGATGCGACTGGAGAATTATCTATGGAAGAAATGGGATGGGAAACGACGACAAAGAAAAAGAAAACGTGTAGACTTTCTGCAGCCAAACAAAAATACGAGAGCATCAGTCAAGGATTTTTCCAGGTTCCTGACAAAAATCAATTTGAAGCGCTTGTAAAGCTTAAAAAGAAGAAATTTAGTAAACCGCTGTCTCCTTTTCTTAATGAAATATGGGATATTGTTCCAGATAGCGTCGAGAAGCTATCTGGGGTCGAATCTAAAAAAGGAGCGGACTCGTACAAAGTTGCGGAAGAATACCCATTTAGCTGTTCACTTCGTGATACTGAAGAATTGTCAATAGCCAGACCACCAATGCTCATTAATGATATATTATCCATAGAGTCTAGACACCAGCCATCATATGCTGCAAAATATTCTACAAGGTCAGCATCAGCAATGAGTGGTGAAAAAGTCACCAGATCGCACTTCAGAAAGAGCGCCCCTGCAATGAAGGATCCGGAAGAGTTTCCACCACTTAAGCAACAACAGCCCCAAAACCTTTTCGAGTCCCTACCATTTGCCCCCGACACGCCAAAACTAGGGTCTCCTGCACCACCACCTCCTCCAAACGCACCTGCTGCACCATCGTTCGCACCTCCAAACTTCACCGATGCATTTAGCGAATTATCATCGTGTGTACCTCCAATCACTACAGGCAATGATCTACAATTTATGCCGGGACGTAGCTGCTTCGGGACCGCTCAAAACTACTGCATGGCCCCTCCGGTAGCCATGAAAGCCATGCCTTTCGGAGCTTTCGGTAACCATCAACCAACAAAATTTGAGCAGAGTGCCTACAAGATCCCTCCAGCTCCAACAGGCTCGCCGCAAACTACAACTTTGTTCGGTGCTCCTGCCCCCACATTTGGAGGGACTGCTTCTAATACACGTTTTAACACGGGTTTTTCTTTCACCAACCCACCAGAAAGTTGTGGAAAAGATCAGGATAAGTCATCCAATTTTGAAATGAACGTTGGTGGCAAAAATCAAGGGGGCTTTAAGTTCGGTACGCAACAAGAATCGTCTGGAATTTTACCTAGAGTCATTAAACACGGAGCACAGATGCATGCACAGCAGATGCCGAGAAGACGCAGAGCACGTGCATGCCTTCAAAACACTCATACACTAGAATTGTCAGCAGCTAGCAATCCAGTTGGCATAGATGCCACACAATTAACTGTTAAAGAGAAGCATCTAGATTCTGCCACTGATGAAATGCTAGATAGTTTGGATTTCCAATCTATCAGCAGCCGCGCCCCTCTTATGGAGGAACAGATTGCTACAAACTTGATGAAGAATGAGAAGAAAATCATTGACCAAATTGAAGCTAAATATCATGAAGCCTTCATTGAAGACAACATTTCTGACTCTTCATCTTCAGCAGAGAGAGATTATATGGGGATGGGGATGATAGACGACTCGAACTCGCCAAACACAGAAACTTCCCCTCAAAATACAGAACCTAGTTCACAGCCTCTCACTAGAACTCCTCCTTCCGGTGGGGGCAGGGGACTTGGGCATGGCGGTGCCAGACGCCATCGCAGAGTTTTGCCAGACGAACCATTTCTGCCGAACAAGAGGTTGATTTTGGACAAAGACGCCATCCCGCTAGGCGGTGGCCTGCCATTTGTAAGCACTCTCCTGAAATTGTTTCCTCCTAAATTCTGGTGTTACAAAGAAGTTCACCAACGCCAAAAGCACTCATGGACTGTCAAGGACCTTCCATCCAACAATCAGTCCATGCTGCTGCAAGATATTTCCAATGCATGCAACAAACTCGGAGGAATAGAAAGAGCCTATGCCCCTTGTTGGCTTGAAGATTTCATGGACTACACGGTTCCCCAGCTTGACGAGCTGGGTTTGAAATCGATGAGCCTATCTGCTCAGCACGCCATCACCACGCTCCTCGTATCGTTGGCTGCTGTTTGTGCCATATGCATCGAAATCAGCCCATCTGTGCCACCCCTGGATTTGAGTGACCTGGCCACCATCCAGAAACAGGCCAAACAGGTGTTAGACGATTTATTTGAACAATACGACGAGTGGGGCCAGTTTGTGTTCTATGGATTGCTTGTCTACGTCAAGTGGGTCAATCAAACTTTCCCACTTTTGTACCATTCGCTGGAGCTGGGAAATTGTTGGGAAGAAGCATTGAACAAGCTGATGCAAGAATATCGTGACCAAGAGGCCCAATGCAACAAATGATTTACCTATATACTTGGTTATCTTTGCAAAACCATTAATCGTTAACTGTGTAAGACAAATGTGTTTATAATCATAATGTCTATAATTGAGTTTGTCAAGATTCTGTACAGGATTAGTAACGTTTCAAGATATAATTGCCAAGTTTTTTCTTAAAAATTAACCTGAAATTGGCATTATCTAAATTTCTAGTCAACTGCTTAATAATAGAATTGTTGAAATAGGGTTATTTTAATTTATATACAAAACAAAGTTTTGTTATCCTCTAATGAGAACTGGTTATTAATTAGTTAAAAGTATGGGTTGTCAAGAAACAAAAATTGCTAACATTTATGTCATATGGAAAATACGAACTGGCTCTTTGTTGGGTTATTAGCTTAAGAAAAAAAAATTGTTAATATCTCTGATATATGGAAAATTTTGTAACGTATAACTATATTTTCATTATGTAAAACTGACCTGTGCACATTTGATATTTTGCATCAATAAATCGATGCTAACTTAAAACGCACAAAAAACAAGTGTAATTACCATACAGTTGACTCGTTGAAATTGCCTTCGTTTTCTGTGATAATGAATTTGCTTTATAGATATTTTTCTTTACAAATATTTAGAAGCATAATTTGCACTGTTTTACTTAATACGAAGAATGTATGAAAATTAACCGTACTGTTGCTCTAGTTATACAGCAATCCCCTGCTAAAATAACCTGTTACATCGTAAAAAAATACATATAAAAAGTGTTAATCATAAAGTGCATCACGGGGGACTTGCCTGTATTTCAAATTAAAAGTTTGTGTAAATTAGCAACGATTTCTGCTTAAAAACATCGACATCGATTTTCAAGGGAATTCAATTCCCATAGTTTAGCGATCGCCGATTGTATTCTGTTCGATGAATCATGTTACCTCAAAATAAATGCTTCACGTTAAAATGAAATTTTTTTGTGTTGGTTTTTATTTAACAAAAAAATTCCTATTATTTCAATAATAGGGTTCCGAGAGAACAGAAAAAAAATACAAGACTGTAGACTTGACCTGGACACACAAAAAATAGATGGAAAAATGACCAGGATTCACAAAATATTTAAAGAATTATAGCTCTGAAAAAAACAACTCACGATTGAACGCCGATCATCATCGCATGCCCCACATTTTAACAATGTCAATTTTTTTTTTTGGGGGGGGAATGGGCAAAAATATTGATCATGCTCAATCGACACGATGCTGGTCGACCAGGCAAACGTATTGTCACCAACCTTGTAATTCTTTTACGACGAGATCAAAGCGCCATCTTTCGGCCTTCGATGCTGATTTGCACTGCCCGCTGCATTTTGTTATTCTTTTTCCATTCGTTGAACGTCCGTACGTGCTTTTCTAGTCGTGATGCTTGTTTTTTGTTAGCCTGACAAAAAAATAAAATGAAAAAAACAATGATAACAAAAAATCATTCATCATTTAGGATTAGATTGAAATGATACCAGATGAATAAAATGTTTCAATAAAATTTTGCTTTGAAATAACTCACCCTACTAATATCAGTTTCAACGTTCCATTTAGGTCGAATAACATAATCCTTTGTCGATGGTATTGGAACTCTAGCTCGTCCTATCCAGCCTTTATCGCCAGGCCGCAACTGCCTATGAAACAAATACATAAAACTTAAAATCAAAGGCTTCAAAGGTTTTTTTAGAAACTTCCATTTTCCATTACCATGTAAATAAAAACCACTTCCTAAAAGCGAAATGTAATTTCAGGATATATTATGAGGCTTTCGTTGTTTAAGTGAAACAAAACAAAAATGCCTCAAAAAATGTCCCGAAATTAATTTTTTTTTAATGAATTTCATCCAGTTCACTTACTTTTCTTCTCCCGTAATTGCTTTATCTAAATCTTGCTTCGCGTGTACTGTTTCATCCATACTGAAAACCCATAAAAAAAATTTTCAGTCAATAATTATTCGTCCTGCAAGTATTCACCAATCAAAACCAATTGATCCCGAACCTGAGTTTTCTTCGTTTAGGCATGTGTTCGAAATCCCGCTGTTCCCGCTCTTCTTTCGACATAGATTTGAAATTGGAACTTAAATTGAAAATAGGTCTTGCCCAATCGCTTATTAGTCGTCCAGCCTTTTCCCGATTGTCTTTGGTTTCTTTAGGGTGCTTATAGAGATACATTACAGCTTTGCCTATACCACTCGATTTCAAAAGTCCTTGATCTAAAGGTGGATACTAAAAGAATATACAATTAAGAAAATACAAATGCATAGAACCTTGGAAAAGGAGGAACGTCGTTTTCATCTACCTCTTGCAATATTTTAAGCAGCGAGTCCCTGATGTTCAGATGGGGCAAACTACGATCGGGCAATGGTGCCAGCCAATCGGTGAGAACGTTCAAAACGCCCTGGTCGAGAAAAGCTATTTTCAAATCTTGTTTTTTCAGCTGCGATAGTGCCACTGGTAACAGCGCGAGCTTCTTTGTCGCTGCTTGCCGCGTTTTGTTTAGCATTCTATCGTCCTAGATACAACAATCAAGTTCGAGAGTCAAGATGACTACGATCACAAAGACAAATGCCCAAGCACTGTTAAAATTGCAACTTACATCCGCAGCCATCTTCATCTTGGTGAGAAGATCCGCTATCAGATCGTCGCTATCATTAATGATGTCGAAATCCCGCCGCCGCCGCCGTCGGCTGCCTTGTTCCTCTTTTTTCTTGGCCAGCATCAAATCAAAATCCGAGACAAAATTACCATCGTCTTCGCTGCAAAATAGAACGCCACTTATTAGTGATACCAATTTTATTATTACTGAACTTACATAGCATTGCATCAATCCAAATCTTACAAGATACAAAAGAGAAAATTTAAACCAACAAAAACAAAAAACAAACAAAAACATGTTCAATACTGTATTTTCACGAATATAAAATGCACCCGACTATAAGTCGTGAAATTTTAGGAATATGAGTAAAAAATGAAATTTTATAGAACAAGCCCGATTTATAGGCTGCACACCTTCCGTCAAAACAAACAAACAATAGGCTTACTCATCATCCCTGTCGTGTCGTTTTTTCTCATGTTTCCTTAGCTCCTCGTCCTCTTCGTCGGACAGCGTCGGAAGAACTTCACTCAGATCTTGACCTTCTTCAGGTGCGGCAGCTTCTGGTTCTTCTTGTCCCGGTTCCTTGTCTTCTTGTACTTCACCGCCATCTTTCTTCTCTTCGTCTTCGCTGTCCGATATGGCTACTAAATAATGGAAGCAAAAACGTAAAAATTTCAGTGGTTATTCACTTCGACCTATGAAGATTCAGTCAATGAACTTCAAATCACAGCGAGTCTTGCAGCTTGAACATTCAAATTTACAAAAAATCAAGTTCGAAAAAATTTAATGGACACAGTTGATTCATGTTAATGATTTTCTTAAAGATTCACTGCCAAGCTAGAAAAATAAAGTATACAAAATAATAAATATGTAAAGGAACAAAAATTCTTACCAGCTTTTTTCTTGCCCTTTTTCCGTGCTTGGTTCACTTCATCGTCACCAAATCCCTGATTAAAATTACATTAACATAATTAACATTTTAGTAAACAATTAAAATTGAACCATGCATTTAATGAAGCACCTGAATCCTCCTTTAAAAAAAAGTGACCCTACCTCAAATTCTTCGTCATCCTCGCTTTCACCAAAAATATCCTCCACCAATTTTTTAACATGACCTTTTCCTTCGCCTTCTCCCTCACTGAAATTAAACAGAAAACAAGTTTACATTTCAGTGAATGCAATACACATATTAAATATATCTACTTAATAAATTTCCTCCTCATCTTTGTTTTCCTGTTCTTAATAGTAACCAATAAAAACAAAAACTTACTCATCACTGTCTTCTTTATCGCTTCTCTTTCCAGCATCATTTTCCTCATCTCCTTTAGAGTCGATCCTACCCAAAAAAAAAAATAACACACCAAGTTGGTAACACAATACTGATTGCGATATACTTCTGTATATGAAATGCAGCAAAGATAAAAAATAAAACAATATAAGTTAGACACATAATAATCATAGTTAAAAATGAAACAAATCAAGTTTATAAACTCACGCAGTTACTTCCTCGTTGTCACTTCCTGCTTCTTCATTTCGAGAACCTGTGAGCACATGAAGCCTCCATTTAATACACGACTATTCTCATTGATATTAACCTTAAATCCAATTACAACATTCAACGATACGCCATACAATAAATTCCTAATAATTTCCTACCTTTCTCTTCGTCGTCACCGTCCGGTTCCCTCGGCTTGTCATCTTCGTCCTCGTCCTCTCTGTCTTCTTTCTCATCGTCACCCGAAGCAACAGACGCCGCATCGGCGTTGGCTTCGTTGTCCGAATCCTCCATGACGGAACGCTTCTCGGACTGGTTATCCTCGTCATTTTCGGGTCGTTCGTTTTCCGAATCAGAGTGATTGCCGCCAGCAACAGACTGGCGTTCGTTGTTGTCATCTTCCATGTCAGAGGGAAGACATTCCCCTTCTTCTTCCTCGGACTGCCTGTCGTCGTCGCCCGACTGATGACCGCTACCAACTTCAGATTGGGCATCTTCGTTGTCCGATGCTCCAGCCGCTTCCTCGCTACCAGCATTGGAAGCTTTGTCTTCGTGGTCACTTTCCATCGGTTCATCTTCGACGTCCGATTCCGGGCGCTCGTCCCCACTATGGTTGTTGGCCTCTTCGTCGCTTTTCTCCACGATCTCCCCGTCGCTTTCCGCACCACTCTGAGCTTGTTCGACGTCGCTATTGTTCCCATTGTCCTCATTGTCACTCTTTTCCTGTTCACTGTCATTCGCCTCGTCCTCATTGTCACTCTTTTCGTGTTCACTATCATTCACATTTTCTTCATTGTCACTGTTTTCACGCTCACTCTCTTGTTGGTGTTCTTCGCCATCACTCTTTTCATGTTCACTGTCACTTCTCACACCTTGGTTTTCTTCATTATCACTTTCAAAAGCATTGTAAAAAAAAAATAATTAACACCAACGTACAGTAATGTCATAAAACAAAACACATTAAATACCAACATCAAATACATACCTCATTGGTTCGTCACCTTCATTGTCTGAATGCATTTCTTGAGCAGATTGAATCGAATGGACTGAATGTTGGCTTTCATCAGATTGATGATCGTCCTATTCAAGTATAAAATACACAAAATGGCTCATTAAAGGTTATTTCTATGACAACTATTACAGCTTGGAAACATATGGATAACAATTAGAATAAAGCAATCCCCTGTTATATTTTACATTCCAGCGTAAATTCGTTCTTAACAACCAGAGTGCCAACCGAAAAAGTACTAAGCAAAACTTGATTGCCCATGAGAATTAATAGAACCAAAGTTATCATCATGTTGTATCGAACGTCCAGAAGGTTGTATCAAAGGTCAACAAAGTGGCATCAGTCATGTAAAAAATTATAATTAAAAACGTACTTACAAGTATTCATTAACCAACGTATTAAACACAAACAAAATAGTATGCATGCACTACACTTACAAAAACTATAATAGTCTTTGGTCAATCAATGAAAACCCAGCACGAGCGGTGTACATTAATAAACAGCGTTATACTAAAAAATGAACACCAACTGAAAACGTATTTTTTGACAAATGTACACCGAGAAATTGCTGTATATTTTTTACCCTATCTGACATGATTTTTGACAGCTAGATAATTATTAAGCTAATTTTGGGTAAATATTAAAATACTTACATCATCATCGTGTTCCAATACACCTTCACTTCTTTCATCTGAAAACAAAGATATGTCAAGTTCAAGCCATAACTAAGTATCAAGTTATCGACACTAATAATTAAACTAGTCAAGTTAAAATTTGTGATAAATGATTTCTTAATATCACGTTAAAAAAACAACCCGACACTTGAGCAAAAGAATATGTTTTTTTTATCAGCATGTTAGGGTTCAATATTGTTTACAAAAGTTCGAAAAGTCAGTGAATGCCATTCAAAAGGATGATGAAACTTACCATCGCCTGAATCCATTGCTAATCAATAGAATAAAGTAAGTTAATACGTTATATACGATCTACAAGTAGGTTTAGTAACCGGAAAAATTTGACACAGTTTCGAATCAAAGAAAAACGACAGATGTTTCTCCTGTTGTCACGAAATTCTCCTCCACCACTCGGCCGCCATTAACGCTAATATTACGATACCATCGATATTTACTTAGTTGACGATAAGGTGCGCCACGGGAATGCGCACTATACACGCCGCGAATTACAAAACTAAACTTCTTGTCACCCTGTAGATTTTGTCTAAAATTTGTCTACGATATATCTTATACGGGTAATTTAATTTTTAAAAAAACTGAAGTTTAAATTTTTAATAATATGTACGTAAATATATGTACGTATATGTAATAATATGTATGTTTACTTATTCAGTTTTCTGTTATGTATCTTTCATATTAAAAATGATTTACAAAATTATGTGACAAAAATGATTTAACACAGGAAAGTAGAAATTACACAATACATAGAAAAATCCAGTGCTGTGGAGTCGGAGTCGGAGTCTGACCATCTCATGATTTAAGGAGTCGGAGTCGGCAAATAATATTCCGACTCCGACTCCAACTCCGACTCCATTACTGCAAGTGATTCATTGCGCGTATTGCGTTGGTGTACCGAATGAATTCTTACCAAATTGGAATTGACCTTGCAATGAGTGAAAATTGTTGTTTGATACTAGTTATTTTTTCATTTACATCTTAAAACTTATAGCTCTGTACTTGTATGTTATCCTGATTAAAGAAAAACTATTTTTATCTTATATTTAACCTTTCACTATAAAATTTATGGTGCCACCGACTTCGAGTACAAGTAAGTACTTTATTTTTAATGATAGATTAAATATAGGCTAGCGGTGCTAGTCTATCTATTGAACAAGGCTAGGCTTATACCGACGTTTAATTACGCGCATTGTTTAGACCAAAGTGCATACATAAAAGTACAGTGAACATGTAACGTCCGCTATATGAATGTATGAAAAAATGACACCCGAAAAAAATACATTTATATATTATTACTAATTAATATTATTATAATAGACGTTAAAATATTAACACATAATATATTTTAGAATATAACAGTACATAACAGAGCAGAACACTACTCAATAATTATCATTTTTATGACATTTTACAATTATAATTTTTATCATAAAATAAAATTCAAAATATTGCAATTGCTATTTTATTTCAGTCGTGCCATTTTTTCCTGTGTCATTTTTACCGAGCACCACAGAGACCATAGGGATCAAAGAATTTATCTTGGTTTTTAAGAAAGTTTTCTTTTCTTTTATACTTTCATGGATTTTTCAGGAGTTTAGTAATGTAAAGGTTGCGCAAGAGAGCTATAAGTTTTTTGATGTGTTAAAACGAAATTACCACTCCACTATTTGTGGTAGGAACAATTATAATTATCATTGAACCATGAGTCTAAAATTTTGATGGGAGTTTTTTTCGTTGGAAAAAGGATTAGTATGAGAGCATATGAGTGAGACGTGTGGTTATGAGTTGGATGATTCCATGGGTATACAAAAAAACATGTAATTGTATATATAATATATTAAAATTAACCCACGTTAAGTAATTTGCATGTCTGCCTTTATTTTTCTGAAACTTTTATATGAATTCCATTTAATAACAACTGTTAATCATTATATTTTGTGAAATTATTTGATACTAGAAACGAACTCCCGTGGTTGGTATGGTAACCACGGGATGTCTAGAGGCAAAACTTGTGTTTATATATTTTTCTAAAAATTTTAGTTTACTATCTTATTAGTTATTAAGTCTTACGTTTATGCAGTTCATTGTTGTAATTTAAATTTGCTTTATGTTATACAGTTCATTGTTGTATTATCTCTATAGTTTTCCAGATCCGTGTGTGTGTAGACACTGCTTAAAATAGGCTGCTATTTTAACACAGGGCCGGATTAACCATTAAGCATAATAAGCACGTGCTTAGGGCACCAAGGGAAAAGCAATGAAAAAATTAATAGGAAAAACAATTAGTATTTAATTTAATTTACTTTTAATTGGGATTATGTTTTGCTGCATGAATACTGCTTGCTATCATGCGTTGAGTTGAAGTGCATAAAAAATGTCACCAGAACAATGCATCAAGACAGACTCGATGCCTTGTCCCTGCTTTGCATAGAAGCAGATTTGTTACGTCAAATTGATTTTG
>JAQIWH010003477.1:0-19818 GCA_034695005.1 Cryptops parisi | reverse complement strand
TTACATATATAACGTACACATACAGTGCCGTATATTAAAATATAACATATGGGCCCTATATATAATAAAATGTATCATTACAATTTTTATTCAGCGGACATTAATTATACGACATAACATAATATTATTTATACTGAATTTCAAACATTTTATAATATTAATTATAATTTTAAATACCGGTACCTAATATGCTAAGTTTTATAATATAATTGTTTGAAAGACATTTTATGAAATTTTTTTTCTATGAATCACATTTATTACTTCAGCTGGTAATGTATTATTATATTTTTGGTTATCGTATACTTCTTTGCTTATTGCCACTTAATGTTCCCTTTTTATCCCCGTTTCCTATGAAGACACTAGGAGCATCAAACCGATAGATTTGGGGGTCTAGAATTAATTGGATTTGGGAAGATGTGGAGGTCTATGGAGAATACGAATGTGTCGCAGACAATGGGGGGCGCTTATCGATCGATTACCATTAGTTGTATTGACTTGTTCCAGGGGTTGTCTTTGTTCATTTAGAATGACGTGTATCATATGGGGCCCAAACCGTAACATACTAAGTTAGTAACAGGAAACATACAAATGATAATAACTGACCCTAACAAGCGTTCATTATGCTTCGAATAAACGCCATTAGTATAACGGGTTGGAAAATTTGTTGTTACGACTATCATTTACATGGTAATTATTAGGCTACTGAATATTAGAAGCATAAGCTTAGGTGGTGAAAACGTGTTAGCAAGATGAATGACCCTTCGTTGATTACTCAAACAACAAATATTTTGGCATGTTGGTTTGTAATGCGAATTCTTGCTATTTTTTTTCTTCAAAGAGTGACTTATTTTTTTGAAGGGTGTTTTAAAAAATCGAGGATATTTGACAACACGTTTCTTCTTTTGTCACTGGGGGAAAAAGAGGACGTTCTTATTGGTGGTTTTAGAGGCGATTTCTCTCTCCCGACGTTGCCATGCGTTAAATTTACATTAGAATAAATCAAACTCTGACGCTGTCTCCAAGGGGAGCAAATTGGTCACTTTTCATTCGTTATAAAGAAGCACGTTCGTTATTGAATGCACGTGTTGCTGTGGTTCCTTTGCTTTCCATCCTATGGACGGTTGGCATTAAAAAAAAAAAAAACGACTTAAAAAAGTTGTAACCCCCTAACTTAAAACCCTCTCGACACAACCCTGTCAATAAAAAAAAATGAAATATAAAGCTCTATCCAAAGGCTTAACGTTGTATTCTGTTTTTTAAAATATACTTCCAAAGTCAACTTACAAGTGGATTAAGATCAGAATGGTTCTAAAACTGGTATACACGAGTTTGAAGAGGAGCCCTTTTTTTTTGCCTTCAATTAATTTTCCCATATAATCAGTGACCCATTGAAAATTGAAAATTGTGAAAATGATTGAAAATTGTGAAAATGACTTAATTACAAAGATACATTAGAAATACAATCTGCATTTAGAATATAAATAAAAAATGCCAGAAATCACGTTGTGAATTACCGTAGTACCGTACTGTTGGAAAGTAAGCATGTGCAATGTTTTCTTAGTTCACTACTTGAATTTAATTTGAGAGTTTACTTATACGTCTACTACATGACAACACCAGGCTATATAATTGAAACTACGAAGCATATTTCACTGCCTGTAGCTTACAGATAACAATAACACTCATTATTTAGCAAGTCTATATGCGTACCGATATATTTAAATATTTACATTATATAAAATATATGAAATACATATTACATACTGTAACATGTATGTGATATGTATGTAACATATTACATACATGCATTTTTACATTCAGTCAATCGTCTTTACTTTATGTTATAAACAAATGTGTTTGTCCAGTTTTATATCATGTCCAACGATTTCCGAAGTGATTTTGTCCCACGGGACGTATTAAAAATAAATGTGAAAAAAAAAATTAACTATTAAATCTCTCTATGTAAAAATGGCTCATAAAAATTTAGTTCCGTGTTGACAATGAATTTTCACCTAGTAATGTGAACTCTTTGTTTCGAATGTACTTTATAGTGTTTTCTATAGTTTCGATTTTATAAACGTAGACCGGCAATGGTGAAAACCCACGTTAAAAGTGTATTCTTGGTGAAATAAATACAGCCAATACATCAACAAAGAACAACAATTGTTTAGATTCTTGTATCAGCCCAAATCATAATCTTACGGCGACATAAGGACGGAATGCTATTTGTAATATCAAGTCTAACGTGTTGGAGTGTTTTTCATTACACGAAATTTAATCTCGATTCAACATTCCATTTTTTGTGTCATTTTTTACATAAAGGTTGCTACACTATATAACGGGGAGTGGATTCGAGCGTGTTATCTGGGTCTCGACAGGGGCTCAGCGAGTTTCTTCCCAACCCCCCGCATTTTTTTTCTTCTGTTTCCGACGTTGCCCGGTTCACAACTAACACAGCCGGGAGGCAAATTGTGACGTAAATCCGTGACAGGCTTATCATGCACCTTGTCGGGCCGGGCCGTAAATCTTCCTCCTCCGTCATTGGTCGCTTATGAAAGATGAATGCCAGAGAGTGGGGAGCTGGGGGTCCCGCACACGCCACGTGCAATGATGGATGAGTTATAGGCCCCTACTCGGTTCAACCCCCTCTCAGGGACTCGCATATTGGCTGCTGCGACGAGCGACCCCTTTCTCGACCGAGTATACACCCACCCCTTTGCGCTGCCCCCCTTCTTTGAAATGAATGAAGTTCCCCAGCTGGCACACACTCACACGCTTTTAGACCCATATAGGTTCTTCGTATAGAATTCTCCCTTTTTCCAAGTTCACCCAAGCAGTGGTGTGTGTTGTTGATTGTTTTTGTTCGCACGAGGTGATGTTTTATGCGGTAGTGTTTTTCACTCTCTTTTTTTTTCCTTCTTATGTGTAAGTTGTATAATGTACGTTTGTGTATGGGGTTAGAGAGGAGTGTCGACGGTGGTGATTATTGCGTTTTGATGTTTTTCAAGGGGGTTGTTTTGGTACACAGATGTGGAGCTGTGAATCTTGCGTGAGATGGTGTTGAATGTTCTCGCCTATGAAATTAGCGTGTTGAGAGGACGAGCAAATGATATAATGGCTTTGATTAACACGAAAACTACCAATGCTTCGAATTAGTGGTACCGTATACAAAAAACATCGTCTTTCGTCTGTTACGTTCAACGTATCAATAAGAAAAATTAACAGACTATATCTTACTTGAAATTAAAAGTTAAGACCAAAATAAGTAGAAGGTTGATTACGTTGAACATCAATTAATCCACGTCACCTGTACATTTTTTCCTATGTTTCTTGTACACGTTTTCCATTATCGCTAAATCAAGTATTCATTTTCTGGCAATAATGTTACCAACAAGATTGTAGTTGATTTTAGCGTGAAACTTGTTCAGAGCAAGTTTGTTTTGTTTGGCGCCATTACTTGAGGAAGGAAAGAAGGTCGACAGTTCCAATTGTTCACACTTATTAGACTAATTGCTTTTTTAATTAATGCGTTATTATCTATGACTTATGTGTGCCGTCTAACTGACAGATAGTTGTTACGGTACCTTATTAGTACGGTAGTTAAATAAAAAGAAAAATATATTTAGTGGACATGAATTCAGTATGACGCAAATAAGTAATGTAGGCTTAAACTATTTTCACCTTTCTTGTGTGTAAATGTAATATCATAAACTGGTACTTACATTACAGGTTATAGCAATCACTATTTGTTAGTATTGAAATGGAAACATAAAAAAGCTTAGTTAAAATTGACCTGCTCATTTTAATTATAAAAATTGTAACAGTATAACACTGCAAAAACTCTTACTCGCATAAACATTATCAACAGCAATTGACTGGGTAGAACTTTTTGAGATGTTACCGTAACATGTAATTAAAAGTTTTATGACAACTTCTTTTACAACCTCATCATCCCTGAAACCAAAATGTGGAAATATATATTTTTTTTCTGAAATGTGTTAAGTGTGTATTTGGATGGATCGATTTTATACTTTTAACAATGAATGGTTGCTCACATAAATTTGTAGGTAGTAAACTATACATCAAATAAATGCATTTACCGAATGCATTCCTATATCGGCAGCAATACTTTTCGAGAAAAAATAGACCTTGCATGTGATAAAATTTTCAGAATTGACTGGACTTCGACCAGTCTAAATTTGTTACAACAAAATGTCTGACAACCTCAGCCTATGTTTCAAACTTTAGCTCTGTAGGTCATCGGGAACCTACAAAAAAACGAAGCTCAAAGATGTTGAACCATTTCAACCTCAGTAAGTTAAATAAATATAAAAGAGGTTGAAAAAGTCTATCCGTTTATTAACGTGAAACAAATTTTCTTGTAAGATTTTGTACTGGTGATATTGAAAATAATCCTTGTAAGACTACCCGTGCCTTTTGTTTATTATAAATTTTGATTTAAAAATTCAACGTTCAATCAATAATAGCGCTCAAATGTATCAATAGTCAATTGCAACTAGTCATGTAAACACTGTATTAATTTATTTATATAATTGTTATAATTTGTTTGAATTATTCCTATACGGTATGAAAAAAATTAATATTACTTTTGATTAATTTATCTATTTTTTTTTTATTTTGAAAAACTTTTTCCAATTGAAATACTTGAGTTAATGCAACGAATATTTATAAATCCTTTTAATTTGCATTTTAACGAGGTGCACTTAGAGAACCGTAGAGGTTTGACCCCGTGGGGTCAATTATATACCATGGTGACCAGACTAATATCGATCGATAATTTTACCGATATTCATCACAATTGTACTATCGCTACAATGTTTTAAATTTCGTTAATGCAAATTCTAACTATCTTTTTCATATATCTTCTTTTCAAATTGTTTGAAAACTTAGCTTTAAAAAGCTGTATTTTAGATAAAACGTAGGCCTATGTTTATGGATTACCAATAATGTATCGGTACCTTACCTAATGTGCCGGTAAAGTTATAGATTTAACGATAAACTAGGCTAAGTACCGGTACTTAAAACTTTGCTATTCTATAAGCTTTTATTTATGCTTAGTTTCGACTGATTTTGTTTTTTAATAAATTAGCACAATAGTTTTAATTTTTTTCATGTAAAATAGTATTTTTTAGGCTGAAGATAATTTTATGGAATGCAAAATAAGCAACATGAAAAACCCACTGTTGTACCGGTATTTAATTTGAAATAACTACGTAAAAACCTCAAGTTTGGATTCGTCACTTTTTTGAAACTTGTCAACTGAATTGAGAAAACGTTTTATCAGAGCGACTGTTTATAAGAATAGAAACTGTTTAAAATTGAATACGTATAGAAAACTACTACAAACTAATTTAATTGCTTACTAAGATTAGCCTAAATTAATCCATGCATCACGATACGATCAGTGAATAATGATAATAACACCTCACTTTTAACTTGCATGAATTTAAGCCTGAAGATGTACTAGGTCTCTAAAGTGTGAGTGCTTAAAAATTTAAACCCGTCGGGGCAATTTTTTTCAATAAGGGGACTGATTGAGTCGTTAATTTTGCATTCGGTTAATGGTATGCAGAAGATAGCGACAATAAGGCTAATTGGTTTATCAGCCCCTATCATCTTGGACAATCGAGTCGTGGGTCCTTAATCGCAACTCGATCTTGAGCATGCCCATCCCGAACAACACTTGCAGAGCGTTGAAAAGAAATTCCAGTGTGTTATGTCGCGAAGGGGGGGAAAAAAAAAAGGGCACATAGAATCTCATACTGGGGGTGGGGGGATAGAGTGCGACACAGACAGAGTGAGTGAGTTGGATGATGCGACCGGTGACACAAAAGCCTCGCTGATGTCATGGGCCATCTGTGCGCGTGGGAAAACCCCCTCGAAGACCCTCCGTCGCAGGAAATGGACTTATAATCCCTTAAAAACCCGTTGAAAATGACATTCGTACACTCTGGAAAGTTGATATTGCTGGATGATGGGGACGGATTTAGCGACTTTTGATTACACACACTCTCTCTATAGAGTATTTGATCACATAAAAAATGGGTGACTTTCACATTTGAAACTTAAATCCACACAAAGGGGATTTCATGAAAGTATTTTATTCATTTGATCATGTATATTACGTGATCATAATAGTCTGCTATAGATTTTAACATTCATTGTATGTAGGGTAGGCTACAGTTACATTAACGTTCATTTATTTTTTTTTTGAGTTGGTCGATAGAGTTATAGACCAAATTCTTGATTTAGGATTCCACATTTAAACAAAAATAAGAACAAAAAATTATTGTAAACGTAGGGTATGAAGTACTACAACAGTTTGTAAGTTAGGCCTTCACATGTTTATAATGGTTTAATCTTTGATCGGTTTTCTAATCGTTGAACATTAGCGACAAAGTTAACTCACTAAATACAGATTACTTTTTTTTTTTAAATAAAAACTTTCTTAAGCGTATCGACATTAATATAAAAAAATACAAAGACCGTTAACACTTCAGCTCCTCCCATTGCATCATAACAGTAATTTAGTCGAACAACCATTTACTGAAACGCGCTTTTGGCTAGAGCACAAAAGTTAAGGAAATCGTTTTCATCGTTTCTGCATCGGTTGCGTGGCAAACAGCGGGCACAATGCTCATTTTCATTTAAAAGTCAAAGATCAAAGCCAAAAATGAAAAAATAAACTAAAAATAAAAAATGAAAACAGAAAATTTTCCATTTTGGTTGTTCGTAGCGTTGAAAAATTCCATAGCGCAGGCGCAAAAGCTGTTCCTTGCAACAACGAACGACGACGCTGTAGGCTTTGGCAAGGTCGGTTGAAACGCACCAATCAGGTGGTTAGTTGCTGCTCGAGCCAACAACAAGTCGCGCACGAAAGGGCGACAACACATATAGCGCTTAAAACCTCCGATATCTATATGTAATGAACTACGACTGAATGGGCAATATCACTAATGCGACCATTTTCGCAGGGCGCTAGTGTCGTTTATCTTTATTGCGCCGAAAGATTAAGGCCTTCATACACGTATCGGTGGATTAGGGTTGACGCCCGAGCATTGATTGTTCAAAAGAATATCGAAAGAACGAAAGTAAAAAGAAAAAACGAACATTCAAATGACTGTTCTGACAACTCCCCTAGGTTTTTTTTTTGTCCCTATTTTCTTGCTTAATAGGCTACTGTATAATGATCGACGTGAAAGTTTTTTGTAAGTTGACACAGTTGAAGTAAATTCTACTACGGATACTTGTTGTTCGTGGTGGTGGTGGTGGTGGTGGAAGTCCCCTTTTTTGGGTTATGTGAACTCTAATTGTTGGGGGTTTTGTAGTTAATGTGAGGGTTTGAGGTGGAAATAACGTGTAATTTGTCTCACATTGGTGCTAACTATAGCCGGAAACCAATGAATTATTGACTTTTTGTGAGACAATAAAGAAAGTTGAGAGACCGTGAAGTTAGTTGAGTGTAATGATGACTAAATGTTAGTTATTACAACGAACTTTCTTCCTATAGGAAAAATGTTCGGTAACAAAAACTTTATATATTTACTACCTTAACCAGGAAAAAAAAATAGACTATGTTTTAAAACGTTAACAAAAATAATCAGAACTTTTAAATTAAGCATTTTATTTTTATTTTTATAAAGATAATTGTACAAAAAAGTACAACAGTTACAGTTATTTATTCAACATAATTAATTATGGTATCGATTTAACAAATTTTTTAGCGTTAATTTTTATATTAAATGAAATAAATAAATAAATATTTGTAAATACTACTTTTCAGAAAATATGCAGTGTAGCTTAATGTGATGTAAGTTAAAGGCTTTTTGTTAAATAATAAAATATATATATATATAAAACAAGTGAAAGCAAAAGTTTTTTTTATTAAAACAGTACCTAGTATTGGTATAAACATTTATAGCTTAATACCAATAAGAAAATCTTTTTACAGCAACAATATACCGTAGGCCTACTACATTTCTGACAAGGTTTTGTTCTGAAAAATCTTTATCCTAATGTGCACCAAAGTATTTTCTGACAGATGTTGTTGCAACATGAACTTAAACAACTGGAAAAAGTTACATCATGTTTTTATTTTATTTTTGGTAATCTCCATCAAAAAAAAAAAACAACTAAAAAACAAAACAAAAACAAACAAACAAACAAAAAACATTCATTGCAAAATGAAGTTAAGTAATAGTTTAAATTAAGAGACCACCTCGAAGACTATTAAATGATTTAAGTCGCACTGGTAACTCTTCAAAAATCTAAATACAGTATCTATATAATTTCAATTTAAATAAAAGTTAATAAAATAAATCTAAATAGCCCTAAATCTTAACAGTCATTATAAAAATTGGTACTTTTTGTGTTAATAGAGAAGCTGTTTGTGACTTTTGTGGCTACGGTCATTTGTAGCTGTTGTTAAATTGCTTCTTTTATTATTTTTAACTACCCAACTTGATAACTATGGGTATGAATCCCAGTTTAGGTTAATTAAAATATTATAAATTTATTTATGCATTACCTATAAATTATTATGAATAAGCTACCCATCCCTATTTTTACGAAGGCATACCAACATCCAAAGATATACGTACTGTATGCTTAGCAATAGCCCAAGGTTTGAAATACTGTTTTGAAGAAAATGTATTTTTGAAATGTGCGGTACATTATTTATGTACGGTAAGTAAGGGCATGTTGTTATAATCTTAAGGCTAACTGTTCAAGCAAAGAATTGTTGCCGTATTATTGTCTATTTATTATCTATTGTCTCTTTTACTGTCTTGTTTATTGTTATTATTATTATCGTTTGACGTATTATTGTTTATTTTTGAATAAGGTAGGGGTAAGCTATATAATAACATGTTTCATTATGTTTGGTACGTTTTTGTATATTTGGCAAAAACCAGTTTGAGAAATCTGCACTTGTTGTTTAATCATACTTTGACAACTTTCGAAGCTAGATCGTTTTCTGTGACAAATTATAAAATTTATCTTTTGATGATGTCATTGAATGATGATGCGGTGTTGGTAATTATAATCAGAGACGATTAACGATAACCTAAAAACGATACTGATAAATTTCCAAATATTAGTAATGTTGAAAATGAACTGAAAAATTAATGTGAAAATAAATTACTCAATTTTTCTTGAAATGCATCGACATTATTTAACCAAATTGTTTTTTTCATGTATTCACGTACGTATGTGCTAATGACGTCAATCATAAGATGATAGACAACTTTCGTCGAGGGAGAATGACGCGAAATCACAAAATGGTCTACGTGTTTATCTACCTGTAACTTGTGAATAAACGATGTTTGTGCAGCTGGGCCATGTTTCTAGAGAGGCAAGTAAGCTATGATAATAAGAATATAGTCAAATCTTTAAAATAATCTTCACGTGTTGGTAGAATTAAGCTAGTAGTACAGAATAATAACAACGTTACCGACCAGTGTTGCTAAAAATAAGCACCGGAAGCTAGGTAGTTAAAAGTTAAAATGTTACAAATGTCAACAACTTTGATAACAGCAGTTTACCTTGTTACCTGAACTTAAATTATATGTGTGCTTTAAAAATTTTCAAATAAAAACATGCTATAAAAAAGTAGCTGATTTCAGTAGGCATGTGCACACATAAGTTGCTATGTTAATTTGCACAGGCTTTTAAAAATCACACCAAACAGGTGAATTTTGAATATATTCTATTACCCGTGTATTTTTTCTAATTCTAAAATTAAATAATTTTTAATTTTAGAATAAGTACTGATTCTGTAAGGTGTTTGTGAAATTTCTATTAAATTGTTATGTTAAATTAATATGTTAATTTAAATACATTTTAGACTCTTTTATTCTAGGGGGGAGGTCGTCGTATTCATTACCGGTACCGTAGTTATTTTGTTACCACAGTGGAATCCGGTTCTATAAACACGGATAATGTTATCAACCGGCTATTGTTATTATTATTATCAATCGGTCCCAAAACACGTTTAATGTTTTATTTTCATTGTTTAATGTTACCTGTCGGCTATTGTTATCAAAAAGCACTAATCTCAAAGTGATCACAATAACCACTGTATTAACCAACTAATTATTACACCAATATATTACCGAAATTATTAATCAATATATATGGTAATCAAGATTCCACTGTATATATATTTTTGGGTACTTTCCTGTTATAGCCAGGCCCAGTCTGATGTTGCTATTTGCTTTGTACTTGGTTTATTTTGAATGGGTTTATTTGGCAGGTTAGGTTAAGAAAACAAAAGAAACGCATTAAATGTATGATATTGTTTTGTTTTTCTAACCACACCTACAAAATAAACCCATCACCAAGTACAAGCAAATAGCAACACCAGACGGGCCTGGATATAACAGGAAAGTACCATTTTTTTTGTAAAATATATACAAAAAACAAGGGCATTTAAAATCAAAAGGCCTCTTGTGGTGCTAGTAGTTAGGCATCAGGTTGCTGCTGCTGCTGCTGCTGTTGTTGTTGTTTTAAACTATGCTAAATTAGTGTCTATGTGTATATTTGCTGGTACCAGTTTAGATTATTGGTACGGTAGTTAAAAAAACCCTAAATTTTTATAATTACTGTAATGATAAAATTAATATTTGTTTTATTGAACATAAACTATACCCAAGTGTCACAAGCTACGTCTCGGTTGACAAAAAGTACCCAAAAATTGTATGAATTCCATATTTTAATGTGTAAATGAATTACCGGTACGTCATAAAACTATCAAAATTTTGCTCACTATTCAATGTACCGGTACCGTATGCTTAGTAACTTTGTTTAAAAATTTAAGGTATTGTTTCAGTTACTAAACAATATTTAAGCTTCGCATTTTATATATGTCATTATTTTTCGTCAAAACCAACTTTATATGTTTTCGGTTTTCTTCAGAAAAACTGAACATTTTGTGCACGAAAATGTTAACTCGTTCACAGTGAGTTTGACCAGTCTCTATTACTGTGCCTTTGAGTTATAGAATGACAGAAACTACACTGCATGTAAGTAAATGAGCTAATTATTGAAATTTTGTATTATTTTGTATTAATAGGCGCAATAAAATAAAATATAATTTATTTGATTTTTTTTTATATTTATTGTAGCTGGATTTGGAGAACAACGTGTTACTTCACGACATGAACCATGTAACAATGACCACCTAGGACACCGTGGGATGCGTCGCTTTAAATTTAAGGTAAAAATACATTTTAAATTTATTTTGTGTATGTAGGGGATGAAACCCTACATGATATTAAAAGGTTTTTTTTACACAAAGTTGTTACAAATACGCCTGTATTTGCATATGTATCGTAGAATTTCAGCTAAAGCCATTGTTTTAGTACGGTACGGTAACTAAAAATCCACGTAATTGGCTTATTGCGATGAGGTGGAGCTACTTTATTCATTATCTTGTGTGATCCATTTTATTTACAAATCTTGGAAATAAAATTGAAGTTTATAGAATAAACTAGGTTTGAAGTTGATAGAATACTGATTTGGTAGCTACTGTTAACTTTCATCCGATTCTCACAAAGCAGATGGACTGTACGTTATTAGGAGTGTTTGTAGGGCTAGTCAGTGATTACATGTTCAGGTTGTTGTTGTTTGTTATTACCCAGTGATCGATATTAATAACACTGTGATAGAATTACAAATGGAGCAACATAAATACGGTAATTGCTTAGCGAGAGCATTTTACTAATTTATCTTTCTTTTTATTTCAACGCATACCACGCTATAATTTTGTAATTAAATGATCCACTTTTGCAATACAAGAAAAATTATACCCTAGCCTAGAATGTATTATTGAGAAAGTGTCCACCCTACCATACTTTGATTATAAATACAAAATATCAGCGTACTACATACTTGTAACTTGTGATTTAGAGATAAATTTTAAATAACTCTTACGTATAAAGGGGAAGTTAGTTAGAGTGTGAAGTGAGACATTATAAACATCTATACATTATTGAATGTATTTTGCCGAGTGGTGAGTTTTGCACGTGTTTTTGAAATTGTTTGCACATACTTACTTGATAAACTATTGTCGTAACGTATGTTTTATAAATGTAAAGGAAACTGGTACTGTCCACACACACACACAAAATGTGTAATGTTTATTAATGACTCTATAACTATTTGAGTTGAATTAGGTGCGTACCGTGTCGCCTATCCATGTTTACTTAATACACGTGCCAACCATTATGGAGCAATGCGTACAAAATTGAATATTCGTTTCGCATTCTAAAACTTGCTGACATAGATAAACCATCCTTGTTTTGATGAAATCTGTATCGTTAATCTTGTAGATGAACATTTTTTATTAAATTGGCAACATTTCATATTTAGTTAACTGTCGAATGAACTGCGTCTAGTATAAAGTTGTTTTAAAAGTTGATTTTAAGTACTGATACTACACATGCTGAATTTTCAAGAATTATTTGAGCCGGCTGAAGCCAAAGGGAACTAACCAATATTTTTCATATTTTGAGGAAATTGAACAAATAGAATCGAATAAGCATTGGAACCTATGCTCAGTCATACGATATTTTTGCCTTACATTTTTTATTTTTACATGAACAACTTAATTTTCATTGTCAGTAAAACCTAGAGTGTGTGTGTGTGTGTATTGTGTTAGACCAATATAAACCAATCACGAAAATCTGCAGTTAGTTCTCTTTGGTTTCAGACGGCTCATTTAAGTGTTGAATTAAGAATAAAAAGTTAAATAAGTTTAAGTGTTTAATAAAGAATTTCAAGAAATTCAACTACTTAAGTGTTAAATTCTTTATAACTTACATTAATATCTACCAAATTTTAGATACTCGTGTACGGTACCAGAATAATATTTGAATTTAGTGCCTTAAAACATTAAATCAATGTTTTGCGTTCTATAACGACAAGGTACATACTTTTTTTTTAAACAACATACGTATTAAATTATATAAAAGGCAACTCTGTATGTTAGAATATTTTCATGACAACAAATAAAAACATTTAGCACACAAAGAAAACCATAACAACGAGAACTACACAAAGCTAACTATATCTCTACGTGCTACAGCACTGGTTACGTACTAGTATATCATAGAGTTTGTTATGTTATATTGTACCTAAATTATTAAGTAACTATCTTGTCTATTGTTAACGAATCTGTTATGAGCAATAACGTTGACTTTTAATGAACCGAAATTTTATTAACGATCCATTAATTATAATAACTAGCTCCCATCAGTGATTTAATGTTACAACGCATAGAATTTTGTTTAGTATAAGCTTAAGAAAAGTTATGAAAATTTTTGAAATAGTTTTTATTAGTTTATGTATGCTATAAAGGTATACTGCAATTGCGTGGAAATTACTGAAAAGTTTAATGTTGAAGTTGAAGTTTAAAGCATTTCACTTATGCCTATAAGATTGTAAGATAACACAACAGTGATAGAGAGGAAGGTGCAGTGCTTACGCTTGAGGCATCATATAGGTGGGTGTGCATATATTTCAATGCGAAACTTCCCTTCCAATGCTAGAAACTTCACTCTCAATCTCATATTGTCTCGCGCCGGCTCTCATTTCGCCTCGAGAATTCAGCACCATCTGTTGGTGCGAAGCTACAACTGAGGCTTTTTGCTTCTTGAAAGTTGCATTGCTATTGAGGTAAAACTACTAAACTACGCCTTCTTCGACCACTACTACTGTACCATTTGAACAAGGTGCGTAAATAACCTTCAAATGTCTTGTGTGTAGTTGAAATGTCCGTTAATTTTGAGTGGAGCTTGGCATTGGCATTTAAACTAATCAGAAGCCTTTTTGTTTCTTAAAATAATTGAGATTAAGGTGATTGCGTTTTCGAAACTTTGTTCCCAGGCTTTTAAAACTGGCCTGAAATGACTTGTTGCTATACTTTTCGAATAGGCCTACACTTAATTCGTTTTTATTGGATATTAATTTAGAAAATGTGTATTGCGTTGATTTATAACAAAAAATTGTGTATAATTATGTTTAATAGTTATTAATGTAGTTTGATTTGTAAGAATGCATTTTTAGACAGTTTGTAAATTCACCTTAAACGTGATTTTAGAAATGCTGAAAGAATTCTATTTTATGATAAATTGTGTTAGGCGTACAAATTTAAATCAGATAAAATGTATTAAAAATCCATGTAAGCTAAATTATTGTGAAATAAATATGATAGTAGACTTACACATTCACCAATTTTAACATAGGCCTAACGATATCCAACTTATTGAAATTGACCAAGAGCATTATATTAAATACAAATGTTGAGAAATTTTTATCTAATATAATGCACTTTAAACTTCGGATAAACTATCGTCCAAGTTATAATTGTAATTGTACACGATTGCTTATTGAATTAGGTAGACTATTGCATCAAATTAAGAACTAATTATCAAAGGTTTGACAATTTTTGTATCATGTAAGGGTCATCCCCGTATAATTTTTATTCTTATTTATTGCTTCAATAATTAAAACTAAAAAAAAACAAACTATATTTTTAAATCTAAAAATATGTCATTTTCAATTTATTTTATTTTTGTAATTAGTAGGTTCCTTAATTGAGGAGTTGGGTAAAATTACGACATAATTCCAAAAATGTAGTTTTGAGAAAAAGTGCAAATACTTTTGGCACCTTCAAATTTAAGAAATTCCTGTCAACTGCATATTTATACAAGGAAAATGAACTAGTTTTGCAAAAAAATTTGTTAAATTTAGTTGACAAGCCTCAACTATCGGGCTAATTCAAAAAATGCAATTACGCCATTATTCCAAATATCGTGCTAATTTATAAATGCATTTCATTTTACAATATACTTTACTGAGTTTGGAATGTTGGTAAATTGTTTATGCTGTTTGTTTTGCTATTCAGCTTTTTAAGTGTTTAAAACTTGTTTATTGTAGTGGTTATTTTATCTTTAAAAAATAGCGTCATAAAATTACACTAAAAATCCGCCTTGATGCACTCCTAAACAAGTTGCGTTCCAAAATTTCAGGTTCACATGAGCTTTTGTAACTCTATCATCATAAAAGACTTCTTTTTATTACTTCCTGCCCAAGCCTTAGGTCCGATTATCAACCTAAACATAAAAGAAAGCACTTTAGGGTTAAGAAGGTGAGGGAGAAGAAAAAAGTAACTCTGAAGATGCCAGTAAATGAATTACGCAGCAGGTGATAAGTTTTATAGGGTGGGTGCAATTAGGTGTCAATTGGCCCAAAGCACGAAATGTTAGACGCTAAACGAGGACAGACACCAGTTGACACGGAAGATTTTTCGGGCAAGTCTTTTTTTTTTGTTGGAATAAGGGACCTTTTATAAACAAGAGGGCCATGAAGGAGTTTTATGGCCTTTGACCTCGAAAAATGCCACTTGACCCCAATCAAGCCTTGTTTGTGTGGCTGTGTTGTGTGCTATAGTTTGTCACAAATGTTTCTGTGCTCGTACTCGTTGCCTCAAGTTAAGACGAGTAGAATGTTTTTGTTTTCAACCCCAGTAGTGTCCTATATTCTTTTCTGGTCGAATGGTGCCATCGTTTCCATTTTTGTCAAATTGGCTCCTTTTGTTTGTTGGACCTTTCCCCCCTTTTCAAGGAAAAGATTTGGTAGGAAAAACATAGACGTTGTAGTTGTTTACTAATTTAATTTTTGTTTTCTGTTTTTGGTTAATTAAATTTTGTGTTAAATTGTTAATTAATTAATCAATTTGTTTGTTTTGATTTTATGGTTTAATAATAATTATTAAACTATACAACAAACATATAATTTTTTTTACATAAAACAAGTTTTAATAATTTACTTGTTAGTTATAATTTAGCAATAATAAAATGATAATTTACTTTAATTTAACTGATATTATAATGATTGATTAACTTATCTAGCTAATACCATAACTGTAATTTATAGCAGGTTTTATGTAATGGTGTTTTAAAATATGTTTTTTAATATCAAATTTAAATAATCACCCGTGCAATGCCGGGTGTATCAGAAAGTTATTTATATATTTTTAAAGTGAGCTTAGAATTTCAACCATTCGTATGAAACAAGACACCCCACATAACACGTTTTTTTAGAGACCAAATTAAATTCCTACAAGTGAACTTCCTACTAACCGAAAAAGTGGGCTTAATTTATGAGTCGGTTGTGGAGCACTGAGCTTTGAGGGAAAATGTCATCTACGAGATGGTCATAAATAAACGAATAAAGATGAAAAGGGGGGAGGTGAAGCGAAAGCCAGTAGTAGGAAAAATGACGAATGTGGATGACACATCTCATCGTCCGTAAGATTTGTAAATGTTGGGTTCGGGAGAAAAGCCATTTGGTGTATTGGCACCCTCGATATATGTGCGTGTCTGGCCTGTTTCCTCCTCCACTACTAGTGAAGCCAGAAATGTTTTGGGGGGTCGGGGGGTAATTAGCGCTTGGGGCCCCCGGATGAAGGCACTGACCACCCACGGACCCTCCCTCGTCTATGATGAGTGAAATAGATTCCCAACTCGCCTGTCTTCAAATGTTGGCCTGCATGTTGTCACAAACTCGTAATCCCAGATCAAGTTGTCTTACGTGGTGCGCTTTTTACCACGTCGGCTTACAGTACAAAGAACAGCGATATATTACAGTTAACTGGTGTTATTAGCAGCGGGTGAGGCTTGTGTGTGGCGGGTTCAGACTGAATATTAGGTTTGTATGTTCACTAAATATTGTATTAGTGGAGTGCACGGTCCCACTAGTTTTCTTCAGTGTTAACGTAATTTTTACTAAGTATAGTCTATTAAAAATTTATATTTTTATTAAATATTGTTGTTTTATTAAAAATAAACATGTATTTTTTTTTAAGTTATATCGTTTTTCACCTGCAATTTTTTGTTTACTTTATCAACTGTGTAGATCTTCTCTCACCTACACGACGTACGTAGAAATTATGTCAGTAAGATAAAAAAAAATATTTACTCTTAAGAAAATTTTTATTGATGATAAACTATGTTTATTAAGGTAGGAAATTGTTATAAATTGAAGGGTATAAAAGGGTGTTAAGTAACATTTGTGTCAAAGAATGTGACCTAGAAGCATCTTCGAATGTGTTATGTACAATAATTCTACATAATTTGAGCTTATCAAAGAACGACTAGGATGTATTGGATGTCATTAAAGAACAGTATACGATCATGTACCGTACCGGTATTCTTAGCTATAACTTATACAGTAATAATTTTAGTGTATAAGTAAAATACTATTTATAATTTACTTAATATCTTAAAGATAGTAAGTATTTTTAATTTGGGTTACAACAGTGGTCACACACCTTGATTTTGCAGGTGTGTGACCTGCAAAATTTCATATTCGATGAAGCTTTTACCGAAATAGCTTTCACAGTAAAAAATTACAACCATCAGAATCATCACAATTGTATTCACTTCAAAAAATGTTTGTAAATAAAATATTCAATCAAGTAGTCTTCAAGTAGCTTAAGTAATAACACAGTAGTGCATGGTTACAGGCGCTTTTGATACATTCCATAAATCATTATAAATTTTTTTATAATCTTTTATTTAACTTTGGCTGATGGAGGTTGGAATGTTTGAAACTATTTAAGCTCTTTTTTCTTTGATAAGTTTCTGATTACCTAAAATGGACAGATTTTTAAAATAGACATAGTTTGCGAGACCTTTATATTTTGACAGATTTATGTCGTGTCATTTCTGAGAAACTCACACCTGAAGTTGGCCATATGTTAAGGATTTCTCATAGTGCTGCTGAGCATAATATAAACGAACCTTTGTCGGCCCCTATATTCGTCAAATCCAATTTTCGTCACATTTTTCGACAAAATAATGCTTCGATATTCGTCACCAAAAGTCATAGTAAAGATCACAAGAGTAGAACGGACGTCATAAAATACTAAATATATGACGTGTAGTGCAAATAGTATAGCTTGGGTGACAAGACTGGAGAGGATCTACAAAGTATTTGTAATTGAGTTTATATTTGCCAGATTCAGTATTTAGTTGTCAATTTTTCTGAACGGGTTAATGACGAATATTAGTACAGAGGTTCCACTGTACTAATTTTTAGTGTAGCTAAAGTAAGGCATTGTTATCACTTGTAAATAAATGATGTGAATGAACGCGAAAAAGGTATTTCTTTATTTTAAGGTATTTCTTTTAATATTGTAATTGTGTTATATTCAAGCAAAACCGTTGTTCTGTTCTGTTGACCTGTTGGTAGTGAATCATTTTATTACTAATTGAATACTTCAATACGTACGTATATACTGTGTAACTCAAAATACCATAAGGTATCCGCGAAACAGTATTATAAAGTACAGTTTCAATAATTAAACACTGTACTTTATAATATTTCTTTACGGATACTTAGTAATTTAAGTTACACAGTACTGTATACACGTACGTATTAACACAGTTAAAGTCAATTTGTAGTTTAACCGACCTGCGGAATTAAAAATACACGGGGATTACGTTTCATTAAGCTTTGTTGTTCCCTCAACAAAGAACTCGATTTTTCACATTTCAATTAACGACCAAACTAATTTTAATTTGGACTAATTAGGTTCATTATATAACACATGTTGTTATAGCCACTATTAAGATATTTTCAGCTGTTTCTTCATCATTTGTTTCTCCAAACAAATGATGAGTTCACAAATCGTTTTATTCAGGAATATATGCAACTATACATTTTACATAAGTTTGCAATCCTAGTTTATTTTTTTCTAACAAAATTAAACCACGAAATTAGATTAAAATAATAACACTAGAATGAACATTTGAAAGAATGTGAACTAAATATTGTAAACAGTAATTACAAAAATCCACTCCGACTTTGATATTACTTAATACTATCGTTTTTCAAATGATGAAACAGCGAAAGAGTGGAATCCGATTAATTGAACCACCATTTTCAAACTGCTCAATAAACATTCATACGTTTTAATATTTTCTGCAAAAGTGGGGAAACCGCTTAATTTTGCCAAAATGTTTCAATTTTGATATGTTGGGATATTATCAATACTCACCATAGACTTAATACAAATGCAAAACTATTTCGTCAAAATGTTCTAAATTCCTATTTCTGATATGTCGGGATATTATGAATAATAATCATACATTTAATAGACATGTAAAAACATTTCTGTTAGCGATCGAGTTTGTTAACTGGTGCCGTTCAATTTTTTTACGTTTTGTACATCAACAATTTGCATAATGGTTTCTACAGTTAAGTATACATTATTTTTCTGAATATAATTTAATGTTTAATGATATAGAAATATCAAATACAATATGTTTGACTAAATACAGTTTAATTAACAGTTTTTTTCGCTTAGATTTTTTTCTCTCAAGATGAGTTGAATATACTATCTTATAAAACTGTAAGCTTATTCGAAAACTCTTCGATCGACCTCATTATGACTGAAATTATATTTTTTTTACACAATTTCTATGTTCATCTACGAACACTGAACACGGATGTTAGCTTTTGTTGTGAAGAAACCGTTCAACGTCTTTTATCGCGATATTGAAATTGTCGACTTTTCTCAACACTAGTGTCCGCGATCAGTAGCAGCAGCAGTAAGGGGACTTAACGTTTCATTCTCAGTTTCGCATCTTGAGAACCATCTCTACATCTCCCTTCCTTTATTCCACTTTTTTCTTTCTGGGCCATGGGCGGAAATCGACGTCTTTAGAAAAGCGAAATTAGTTCAAACGAAAAGAGGATTTTTAAAACACTCACCCCCTAACTCCTTTTCAT
>JAQIWH010003476.1:0-19820 GCA_034695005.1 Cryptops parisi | reverse complement strand
AGTAGGAGCGTTCTTTTTGATCGCATGTTTTAATTAACTAGCGCCCGTGCTTCTGCACGGGGTGACCTCTAGTATATAATATTCTCATTTTGTTATTTTTTTAATTTACTTTTATAAACAATTTCAGCATTATTGTCACATTGTCAATATCGTATTCCGATAACGCAAATATTTTATTATAGGATACTTAAGACGTGGAATTCTATTTACTGACATTTTGAAAAGTTAATTGGATATTTGTATTTTTTATTTGAGATGCAATTTTTTTTTTATAAATATCTAAACTCATCGGTATACTTATCTGTAATTTAAAACCAAAAATAAAAAATCGGATTGGATTGTATATCCCTTGTGTGGTAGTGGTGGGGGGAGGGGAATGAATGCAAATTGAAGCTGAAGTTTACTAATGCCCGAGCTTATATATATATAGGCCTAAACTTTTTCTTAAAATTTAAAATTATGAATACTTTTTTTTATACCTGTATTATTTTCTTTTTTATCGCATTCTATTAAAATAAGATGGTTGTTTTTAATCAAAATGAAGATTTCAAGAAAACAAAAATAAAAACAATTCAACGCGAGTCTCGTTTCATTGAGGAAAAGATCAGATCAATGAAAAGCTATATATAACTTTGTAATGACGTCATATTTTTTTCTTTAAAAAAAGTAGAAAATTATTAGGTTAGTCACGAGAATATACTGGCAAACTCGATTTATGCGAAGTTGCGTTCTGAGGGATTTGCATAAAACGAATTTTCGCATTGGTTTCAATTTTCTACGTTCATTGTTTGAGTTTTTGGTACTTTACGGTTATAGCCAGGCCCAGTCTGATGTTGCTATTTGCTTGTATTTAATTATGGGTTTATTGTGCAGGTTAGATTAGGCTAAACAAAGAAACGTATTAAACGTATGATATTGTTTTGTTTTCCTAACCTAACCTGCATAATAAACCTATAATTAAATATAAGCAAATAACATCAAACTGGGCCTGGCTATAACCGGAAAGTACCATTTTTTATTGATTTTTATGCGATTTAAATTATTGTAAGTTTTACAATATTGGAAATGGATAAAATCACAGAGACGCTTGATGTGTACAGGGTGATTCAGAACTATTATTCCTAATTTTCTGAAATACTTAAAAATGGGGCTACGTATAACTATGCGTAATGTATTTTTAACCATGCGTTATATGAATAAAAGATCAATTTTTGACCATTAATCACTGGTGACTGGTGGTTGGTCGTTAGTAAATGTTGTACAAAATTTACAACATTTCATCATAAAAATTGATAAATTGTGTGTACGTGTCTTGAAAAAAATAATAGTGTAATTGTTGACATATTTGTTCGTTTTCCCATAACTGGTGTACCAAAATCACACACACTTGTTTTAATTACCTCACCCTGTATGTGGAGTTCTTACGTACAGTGTTATACGAGAGATAATTGAAAGTGATTGAACTTAACGGTACACGATAAGCAGGGTAGACCTATTTGACATTATGATAGACCTATTTGGCATAGCTTTGTGAATTGGGTCTGAAATAATGTATAAACTATCTTTTTTATGGTATATAAAAATAATGCTATTAATGAATAGTATGACTGTTAAGATTAAAATTCACAGTTGGTTTGATATCAAACCAAGGGTGGTGTACATAATAATGTTATATCGCTTTGTGCAAGCCTAACCGAATTTTAAAGAGAAAAAAAATATCCATTTTTAGATACGCCTATGTAAGTGAACTGTTGAAGTATGATTTCCGCATATTTTTCACTTCCGCCGAATTAACATCTTTTCATTTAGTTCCATTTTAATTGTCATTGGTTTTATAATTTTTAGTCATTTGTTTTTTGGCAAAAAAATGGTTTGCAACAGAGCGAGAGATGAGAACCAATTTTGATTACAAATCCGTACTCATCTCCATTTGTTCGCAGAAGAAGTGAAGGAACTTCTTGTATTCACTTTTTTTTTCTTCCTTCGTCACATGCAATAATCACAAAGTGGGTCAATGTAGAGAAAAAAAATCTTTTCGGTAACGGATCGCTGATGAAGTGAGGGCGACAAGTGAGAGGGGGTGTCGGGTTCGAACCCCGCTACTACCAGGCAACAAAATGTACAAAGAGATGGAACTGATGCAGGTGAAGCGTAGAAGCTCGAAGCAACCGATCAGTTTCAATTCTTCCTCACTGAGCTTGCAGTGAAAATTTACATTGCATTCCACGATGGAAGTTCCTTGGCAGGTAAGAAACTTGGTAGAAAGTCTTTCTACTTCACTTAAAGAACTGAGGTGACGAATATATTGGAATGTCATTGTAACAGTATAGTACTACTAGATACTAGGTTGAGAAATTCTTTCCACCTTCTTGTGGTTTTAAAAACACGTGTTTTCGATTCATGCGAGGTTCTGTGCAAACATCGTTAGAAATGTAAAAGTACTACATACAGTATAGCGAAATTCCCATAAAGTGACAAACGTTCAGTAACTTGAGCATCTTTGCTTTAAATCGCATAATAACGAAATTTTCTCGCATATGACGATTATCTGAGATTTATTTTGTCGCATATTTCACTTTTGTGGGCAAATTTAGCTTTAATGTACAAATTTTGCTTTTTTGTGCAAATTTGGCCTTAATGTACCAATTTTGCTTTAATGTGCAAATTTATGCATAAATTGCATATATAAAATTTCTACAGTTTCAAAACTTTAGCATTCAGTTATTTGTTCACTATCATGCTAAACTATAAAATAACCACGTTTTTTCGCATATTACGAACATTTTGGATAATATTTCTTGTCGCATAGTAGCAAAAATGCATAATAAAATTTGGATATTAGGTTTTATTTCTATCGTATTGTTTTCTAGTCTAATATTTGAATTACTGAAATGCTTAAACTGCTTTGTTAGTTTATTACATATTTAACTGTCACTTTCAAATTTTGTTGTAGTTGAAATAGGAATTTTGTTTGAAAATCAATTTTGTTATATATGGCAATTTTTGTTCAATGTTATCATATATAAGTTTGAAAAATTGCAACGCGACAATTCTTTTGTTAGACATAATAAACAATATTTTAATTGTCTAACAAAGTGAAGTGACTTTTAAGTCATAATAATTCGTCATCTTGTGTCTTCAATGAATTACACAGTGTTTTATCTCCCAAATAGACACTAGGCTTGCTTGAACTTATAACAAAATTATTTGTAGTTCTGTTTTTACTGTTATATTTGATCTAATTCTATACATGATTTTTATTTTATAGATTTTTCTACTGATGGGAATTATATCAAATTCCTGTGTCATGTCAATTGTGGCTAACCAAGCAACCACCGTTTCCACAACATCACCTTCCTCTACTACAGGCTCTGTGGAAACGTCAGTAATTTCTACCACAGAAGCTGAACTCAACTCAAGTACATCAGAATTGAGGTCGAAAAATGCTTCTTTGGCGACAGAATCTGCCGAAGATGCTGGAGATGAAAAGTCTAAATGCCGGGTCGTTTTCAGAGACATTAATGTTCCTATTCCCGGAAGTGCAAGTAAGAAGCACAACATTCGCATGGCATGCACCATCTGCCATCAGGATGGTTATCAAGAAGAATGTGTTTTTGTCAGCAAAAGCACTGGTTACCAAAGCCCCAAAAAAAGCAATAAAGATCCGGCAAAGTCAAAATTGGAACTTCTGCCCCTGGATTCTGGTGAATCGCGCATAAGCGAACTGATGATGGACAAAGATGAGATCCGAGCAGAGTCGAGAATGGAAGATTCTGCCGAAGAAACCGACCCTTTCCACATTCTGCCAGAAGATTATCTACCGAGCAAATACGATTCCCAGTATTCACGCGACGCCGCCGCCAACCTTTATCACGAGATTTTTTCGCCCAAGAAGGACGACAGCAACAGCGAAGAGAGCGACGAAGCAGTTCCAGCAGAAAGTCGAACTTCTTCCGCTTCGATTGTCCCGGAATTTGACGCTCTCCGCAAAATGCTTCCGGATGTAGCTCCCATCGATCCTGACAAGGACGTTCAACCTCGGAAAAGAGCTAAGAAAGTAGAATTCACCGAACAAGTGTCATATTCGTCCGACGAAGACGATCATCAACCCAAGTACAAGAGAGGTAACAAGAAAGGCATGCATTCGGGTTATTACCCAACTTACCAACGTAGCAGTCAACATCATCATCCCACTTACCATCGCAGAAGTCGAGACCACCAACCCAGTTACCACCAACCAAGTTACGACCATGGCTCTTCCTATCATCACAAAAGTCATCAACCCTCTTACCACGACAAGAGTCGTGACCATCAACCCTCTTATCATCCCAAGAGTTATGACCATCAACCTTCTTACCATCACAAGAGTCATGAACATGAACCCAGTTATCATCACAAAAGTCAAGAATCGTCCGATGATGACGATCATGACCACAAACCTACTCATCACAGCAGCAGCAGCAGTCCGGATGATCACGAGAAATCTCATTCTGGTTCTTCTCGCGGTCCTTATTACGATAAAGGTGAATACGAATACAAGCCACCCATTCCCATGCCAAGAGGCGAAGACACCAAGAACTGCAAAGTCTCGTACAAAGACTCACCTTCCGGAAAGGGCAAAATGAAATGCCTCGTATGTGGAGGTAAAGATCATCATGGGTTTTCGGAAGAATGCAACATCGAATACGACCAACCCACGAGGCATAAGGAAGTTTACTATGGCAAACAACACTACAAACCAGCGGTGGTACGTCACATGACTTACAACAATCAACCTCACGGCAAACAACCCAGAACAGAGTACACAGACACCAAGACAGTACCGGCCTTCTACCATTCTAGATCGGCATTTTACCACCCAAAGAGTGATGATCACTACTCATCCGGACGACACAAGAAAAGTCCCAGAATAATGGCATATTTCTCCGACGTTCCCGAACTCCCTATGGGATACTACACCAAACCAAATTACACCCTTTACGCGTAAAAGTGTTTGTTTGAACACTTTCATTTTTTTGTGAAGTAATTTTTCTAGGTTTCTAGAAAACGTGAGAAGCAATTGCTGTGACCATGAATGCGTTGCATCTTTTTGCAGATTTGGTGACTTGTTTTGTTATGGGACGAGAGAATATAATCATAACATGTGGGTTATTGCACATGGTTTTTCTGTGATCATTTAATAAACTGTTGTAACCAAAGTATATACAAAAAACGAAAATTTGCGATATTTTGTAATGAGCATTATATTACAACGCTGGCGTATAGTGTATTCTGCATTGTTTGATGTAATCTAACATTTTCTAATTTTGACAGAAGTTCACTTTCGATGTTGTTTATCAGATTTTTCATTCTAATGATTTGAAATAAATGAAGTTTTTGGATGAAGTATTTCATTTGCTTTCAACATTTTTTTTTTGTCTGAATTTTCAGAATCCTATCGATCGATGTTATTTGCCAATGCAGGTTTTATTGAGCAATTCATAAACCACAATTTTCTGATGTAGGCCTATAAACCGCGTCATAGTATGGAGAAAATAGTACAGTAGTAACGACATATTCACATAATTCAGAAAGACGTTCACATATTTGACATGATTTTCATCATCACATTATACAATAAAAATCTAGGTTTTCACTTGTATCTTAACATAGAAGGTCATCGATTTATGCTAGGTTGACGCTTAGCGAAAAGCTCTCATAATTATATATATATATACAGTATACCCTAATAATAAATAAATTAAAATGGCTGATTTTTGGCCTAGTAATGAATAAAAATTGTAAAACTACAGCAGTCACTTGTGCAAAATTGCACAAAATCGTATAGTTTGTCGTATTTAACGAGCATATGAGAGGAATTTCATTGTTGCATACTAGTAAAATAGTATATAAAAACTGGAAATATCGTACATTTTGTAACGTAAAAAAAGTCTTGACACGGTAATTTACTGGAGTTTTTGTTGATTTACCATTTTATGATATTGAACATTAACCACCATGTATATTTTTCACGTAAAGTGTTTACGTGCTTCAGTTTATTTACGAATCAATTTGTAGTCGATTTTAAGTGCTATAGACTAGATACATATTTATGAAAGTAAAACTACATTATCATTAAAATTCCATTTAGATCATCAAATCATCTATCCTGATATAACAGTTTGGAGATTGAATTAATGTAGTGGAAGTTCTACAAAATAGGGCGCCATATTGAACTTTTTGCACGTGTTTTTTTACCTACGTTTACCGTGTTTTTCAAAACCTATAAGCGATTTTAGTTATCAATTTTCTGTTGTTTTGGAAGCGAGTTCAACTGAAACTGCAATCAGAGCGTGTTTTGTGTTCACTCAAGAAGAGAAATGTCGTCGTCCGTTTGAGATTGCGTCACCTGACAAATCGGTTTGTTCTTTGCCTCATTGAATATTGCTTCTGTTGCCTCGTAGATATGAAGTCAAGACAAATATTCGCATTTATTTCTAAAAAAAAAGAGACATTGAAGTGGATGACGTCCCTTGTTGATTCTGTCTGTCTGTCTTGTGTTTTTTTTATCTTTGGCACGTTAGATGGAAAAAACCGATTTTTCATGGAATTTTTATTTTAGTAAAAGTAAAGTTTTCTGTAGTAAAACTCTTTGTACCACAATTAGAGTAGCGTTGTTCTTGTTACGCGTTAATTATTTCGGTTAAGTGATTTTTTATTTTGTCACGAAATAATTAACTGAACATGGAATTGAAGTTAGTGAAAAAAGATATAATTGGTTGGAATGTGTTATTTAATTTTTTAGGCATTCCATTCTTATATATTTTTTTTTTTTAAAAAACAATTTAAAAAAAAATATATGAAAATATATTTACAGTAATAATAAATACGATATTGTCAGTTTTGTGTTTTTTATATGTATTTGAACACTATAAACATTTAACACGAAGATAAATCAAAAGCTTATATTTTATTTAGAATATCATTATAAATATGTAAGAGGATGTATTTGCATTATCGACTTAATTAATCTACTTATTTACGCTATAAGTATCATTAATAAAATCAATTACAAGTTTATATAAGTGAATAGATGAAAAGATTTGTTTTTTTGGACAACCTTTTAACGAAGCGTGGTTTAAGTTAAACCGTTTAACCAAATTTTAAAACTATCTGAAACAAACACGTTCAACAATATTTTGTTGATTTATGTTCAGTGTTTATTCCGATTGAGTCATCACAATTAATGATTGCCCGGATGAATTATGTGTAGTTAACTATATTATATAGCGAGTGGTTTAACACTGGCTAACATGTACATACTGAATGTATATAAATATTATATACACTAGTAAATAACCCGTCAAAAAATGACGGCAAAGTTGTTTATTGCTGTCATATTGCTCATGTTGTCTGTCATATCTCACATTGCTGTCGCAATATTTGTTACAGTTATTTATTCATTTAACTCATATTGCTGTCGCAATATTCGTTACAGTTATTTATTCATTCAACTCAATATTCGTTACAGTTGGAGTATATATTTTTCATTTTGTTTCTATAGAAACACAACTGGTGAGGAGGAGGAGGAGCAGGAGGATCTTTGTATTTTATAACAATTAGATGCGACACAAAAAAATTATAATATCCTTAAACTTTAAATATTGTTTTTGAATTCCTACAAGGTTACCATTGACAGTGAATTGAACTTCAAGATGCCTTCATTTTAACTTAATTAATTCTACTAATTGAATTATTAAAGACTTAACCAAACATAACCAAAATTAAAGACATAAAAGCTGAAAATGAAAAAGAAATTAAATATTTATACCTCTCAAACGTCATCTAATTTCTCGTTCCAAGAAAAAATAATACATGTAGAAATGCCTTTCCAAAAAAAAAAAAAAAAACCAACAATCGCACAAAATAAAATCCTCGAAAAATAAAAATTGATTTTGCAAATGTCTTTAAGATCACAGGTGAAAACGTAAAATAAAAAATAAAAGATACAAAAATGACATTTTTTAAAACTATTTTTTTTTATGATTTTTTGGAATCGCTCACTTTGGTGTTAAATACCCGTCGGCGCCTCGCTCTACTTGCATTACATACAAATTTGCCATAACTCGAACCAAGAACCTCCCGGCAAGCACAAGCTCACAACGCGCATGCGTTATGTAAAATACGGCGGATGAAGTCAAGAGCGTTATTAAATTACAACCTAGCCTCGCTTACTGCTGTTGGCCCTTGGTACGAAAAGCTCTTAGTCGGCGACTGGTTTCAATGGTACCAAAAGGGGGTATAGAAACCCTCACCGAAAACCCCTTCCACCAAATAAATCAGGGGCCCGGCGGGAATTTAAACGGAGTCCCTATCGGAGCGAAATAAAAGAAAAGCGGGGGGGGATTTATGACCTTCATTCACACAACTGAGTCTAACACTAGGGGGCTTTACACCAACCACACACATGTATGTATACAACACACATACGCACCAACTGTATATCTGTTGTTAATACTCAAGTGTTGTACGACCGAAAATGGTTTATAATTGCTCAGTGGAATGTCGTGCCGTTGGTTTATTAAAAGACATATCTTTAAAGGCTCCCTATCCTTTCATGCACCGTTTCAAGTTAATAGCATTAATAGAAACTGTGACTGTGTTATAAATATGTTAAATAACGTGGGTTAGAAAAATTACAACCTACAAGGTGATACAAACATAGGGTACGAATCATGTCAATTTAAAAACGATACTCATAGTAAGTTACCAGTGAACTAACGAACCACATAGTTATTCGGTAAGGTCATCTTTGTGAGGTAATTTTGCAGTGCAATGAAGTGGAATAAATAATTAATGGCTTGAACCTCATTACTTAGAAATAATTAATGAACTCGCCCCACCCAGCATTAAAAAAAGTAGAAAAGCAATTTTAGGCACTGAATTAATTGCTCCGAATAAAAGCTCATTACTGCCCTAGTATAAACAACAAAATAGTTTACAGCATAATTTCAAGAGGTTAACTTACAGTTAGACTTTGCTGTATACAGAAACTAAATACACACAATGTTGACAATGTATAATATAAAGGGCTATATGACAAAAAATGAAGTAGAACAAGACTTTTCGGTAGGACTCACAAGATTCAAGAACCATAGAAATGATGAAATAAAACATTAACTACAGTATTTGGAATTATTGAAACTGCTAGAACATAAAATAAAAACTAGACAAACACTAAATATACTGCAAAACTGAAAGAAAAAAAAACACCTTAAATTGCATTAGTATTAATAAAGATCTAAGTTTATTAAGTTGCGTCAGCGTGATTCACAGATTACATTGTAGTCACGATAGTACAACAATGATATGCATAACGCAAATTTAATTTGATTTACAACAATGAAATGCATAACGTGAGGCAAATTATATAAAAAAAACAATAAATGAACTGCGTAGACATAAGCTGTAAGTAATCTAGACACCCCGTGATTATCATACCAACCACGGGGGTCAATTTCTAATTTCCCAGTAATTGAACAGTCTGTATTACGGTATTATAATGATACAATTTATATATTTCCATTTATACGGAGTCAAGCTAAAATATAAAAAATAATTTGATTCCTGAACTGCAAAAAATAGGCATTAAATTATAGGCTTTTAGGCATTTTGTCAACTGTCATATACGTTGTATAAAAAATGATTTACTAAACCACATTAAAGTTTTGGAAAAATTACGTCACGTAATACAGACGCCTGAAATGTGGTAAGCTCTATGCAATACACACATGTGTGGGCGGGTAGTAAACCTTGCAATCCGCCCGCTGCTGGTTTGTAAGTGTGTTTGACGCATCGCTGCATGAATTTATCTAATTAAAACTGCAACACGTTTCTCCTCTTGACCAGCAATGATATCGCCACGCCAGGAGGAGGAGAAAATGTGAGAAAATGCCAAAACTTATACCGATATCGATACTGTCTAACGAATATTACGGAATAATATGAGTTAATATAATAAATAACTATAACTTATGTTGTGAAGCAACATGAGTAAAAACAATGAATTGTGTAATGGAAACAAAAACGTTCCCGGAATTTTTGACGGGTTATTTACTAGTTCCTAATACAACACGATGCGTTAAATGATCCCTTACTTTTGTAACAGAAGTTTTGCATCGATCGGATTGCAAGGTTTGCTACCCGGCTACACATGTGTGAATTGCGTGGAGCTCACACACACAGGCAACATTTCGGACGTGTTTATCGCGTGACGCGATTTTTTCCGAAATTTTTTGCACGAGAAAAATCGTTCCTTTCAAGCTCTCTACACGCCCTAGAAGTTTCTAATACGAAAAGAAACAAAACACCCTTTATACTTTTACAACCCGAATTTATCGTGTAACTAGCAATAAACAGACTTTGTATTCTCAAACGTTTACAGTTAACAGCACATTTCGCTAAAATAACTTCAAGATTTAACTACTGAAACCTACAAGATCATCTCGTAAAACGCGACTTCATGAAACAAGTTTTACTTTCAAGCAAGTACTTTCTATAAGCCGTTATAGTACAAAGTACTTTCTTACAAGCAGTTATCAAAGTCGTCTACTTGCAAGCATTGAGCTTCAGATATAAAACTTACAATATTTAATAATTAATCGGTGTGGTTTATTGCAGGTCGGAAGTTGACTTCTTGTGCATTTTCCCTATATTCTTAAGAAACATCACTGCTAATAATACACATTTGCGTTTTTGACAACACATGCAACAATGTATCGTTCATAAAAAGTGTTAAAACAACTCTTCGTTAGTTAAAATTGTGCCCATTTTTGTATAACTTTCTTGGGTCTATATTTATTAAACAAATTCCTCTTCTTTGCGAAAGCTATCACCTTCAAAGGTATTATTCGCTACACAAAGCAAACCTTCACATTTTCCTCGGCACAACAACCTGCATTCATCGCTGCGGTCGCAATTACACCGAGCGCAGTTTCGGTTACGATTCAAACATGTCTCAGCATGTTTTTTTATTAACATGGGAAAACGTGTGTCGACGTGAGAATATAGCTACGTTAGAATTGGAAGGTGAAAGAAGAATGTTGGAACCTTTTTTCTTCTTTCATCTTTCTTGTGTCGGCAGCAATGTATCTTCCAGGATCCTAATTGGAGATGCTAAAGTACTGTAAGCACATCAAGACGCCTACACAAACGACATGACAGTACACCATTATGTTTTCTTTCTCGTTTTCTTGCTATTTCACAAGCAAACCACATTCATCGCAGTTCACCGTGCTACAACTATTTTTTTTCTTCTCTATAATGTTAGACAAAAAAATCAAAGCGCTAATGACACATTTTAAGCAAAACTTGTCAACCAACTTTTGGGTACAATGATGCTCAAAATGTCGTTCTTCAACATTACTTACATTCCAAGCTAGGTTGCTTTGTTTTTAAATAGGAAGACATTTTTTTTAATATAATAAAACACGAAGTGAATTTCTTCATTTTATGAAAAACTAATTCAGCAAAAAAAAAAACCAAAAATAAAAAACCCAACTTCCTTCAGTTTTTTTTTTTCAAATTCAATATTGCATTTTCGAACTGATTAAAAAAATACCAACTTTGACAATGTTTCAGTTTTGAAGACTTTAAACGGAGTTCTCCATTTAAACTTCAAAGTTAAATGGATATCCTGGCATAAATAAGGAAAACATATCAAAGGGAATCACAATATTAGTTTTTTTGACTAAAACAGACAATATACTCATACACAAATACTTATAACATTTTCTAAAAAAATGTATTCAAGAGCAATTTAAAATAATATTTGATAAACAAACAATTATATTGTTCACGTAATGTTGCAATAAAAAACCAATTTTTGTTGAAAAATACTGCATTAAAAACACGTAAATGAAATTTCAAAATTCATATCAGGCTGCGCTAATTATAACAAGATAACAAATTGTTATAGCTAGAGTAGCTTATCTATTCACCTATTATATGTTCGAGTAGTTCGCACACCTTTAATTACTTTCACCAATATGAAATACAGAACTCATAACAATATTACATACAGTCGACAGTATAATAATAATACGACATCAAAACTCATTGTTATTGTGCCTTAATAACGCCAAACCTTTAACAATTTCAAACTTCATCAACTATAATATAAAAGTTATGTAAGATCCTCTGCCCTGTCAAAAATTACGCGAAAACCAGAAGGCGTAGAAAGCTAAAACTTGGTAAGTAATTAGATGACACCCCAAAAAGCTGCACCAGCCCATTGGCGACCCGAAGTTTTCATCAGAAAATTTGCGACAATCATATAGGTGAGAATTTACAGTTAGTAGTCGTGTATGGTTCATTATCGCAGAGAAACCGTAAGACCTATGAAACTGAGAGTTGAAAAAGTGCTAGATTGTACCCTGAGGGGGGAACATGTAATATTTGACGACAGTATCATCGGGGACAAGCTTGGGAAGCCGAAAAAAACCGTGCTGCTTTTATCACTGATAAGTAGAAGAGACCGGGGCACGTTGGAACATTTTTTAGTTTTTTTATTATAATCTTAAACGAATATACAGGTATCTTTAGCAATACACCTAATTCGGTTCAATAATTCATATTTTGGTTACATTTCTTATAGGAACGATTTTTCTCTACATTCTCGATTAAGCCCCGAAATAAGCTTTTGAAGTTCAAGGAGAAAATGTTTAAACTTGCCCCTGGCCATGTTGAAACACCATACGGGCGTACACGTGGGGATAAAGGGACACATGTTGTTTAATTCACTCAATTTATATTTTAAACATAGACTACTAAAAATAAAACAAATAAAGCTATTTTCACCATTTTGAGAACATTTTAGGGATCGTAAAGCGCCAAATAATCTGAAGCAAATGCCAGCGCATTTTTGCACCTTGCTATCTGCTGCATACTGAACAAGCATTTGAGAGTTAAAAACAATGATATTCACAGAATGGTCACTTTTGATTTTGATATCAGTTTGAATAGTTTGAATAGTTTGAATAGTCAAAATCAAATCAGTTTGAATCAAAATCAGTTTAAATAGTTTCAGCGGCACAAGTTTATGACTGTTTTAATAAGTTAATCAGACAGAAAGACAATGTTTAAAATATAAATAGGACAAATTGGAATGTGTTTCAACTTGCTCCATGTCACATTTTATTCACCTAGATTAATCTAGATAGTTCCTGTAAACATTGGTTTAATAAGCCGTAATATAAAAAAAAAAAAACTTTAAAAAATTGTTTAGTTTAATTAATAACGAAATAAATGCAACTTGATACAGTGGTTTATTACCAATTTCTTGTATGTTCGAAACATATGAACAATGACTATCTAGTTTTAAATTATCGGATCATTATGAAAATTTTTGTCATCATGTCCAAATTCACCAACTTACATGAAAAACTGATTTTTTGGAAAACTTCAAAACATAAAAATCTGAGCATTACACAATCAATATGACAGAAGTATCTCATGATGACTATTCTGTTATACAAGTTGTGATAAAATTCGACAATTTCCTTTAAAGATAAACGCAATGTTTCAACGTACCCCGTGTTCCAATGTGTCCGGTTTCTACTGATTAAAAAATTCAAACAATAAAGGCAACATGAATACTAATTAATGAATGTTATTTTTTAATTAACATGAAATTCACGCTGTCACTATCTCTGAGCTGTTGTGTCAGGTGGTACGGTATACATGTAATTTTCAAACAGCACATAGTGTTGCTTGAATTTAAAATAATGAAACTTTAAACCGAAACCGATAGTCCAACTGTAACGAATATTGTGAAGTAAAATGGGTTAAAACAATGAAAAGTTCTAACAAATGTTGCGAAGCAACATGACTTAAAACAATGAATTGCATAATGAAAATAAAAAGTTTACGTCATTTTTGATACTCTATTTACCAATTCTTAATAATCGTCATGCATAGTAAGAATCGACTGAGCTCTGCGATACACAACTACACCTGCGAAAAAATCTTCATCGTCAAGTTATTCAAGCAAGTTTAACTTAAAATAATCAACTTGAACCAAGTATTCATTTGTTGTTGCGGAAGACCACTTAGGTTTCTATTTTCACAATTTCTCGACCGTGGCCTTTTCTTTTAAGAAAGAGAAGATACTTCTTTCGCACTTCAGGTTTGCTCCAGTTTTAAAAACCCTCTTCAACCTTTTCACCTCGTTTATCCGGCCACCTGTTGCTGATGGGTTTCCTCGACCTCGCACAAATGCTCACGTTTCGTTGGGAAAATGAAAACGCATGGTCGTACGTTTCTTCTAAGCAAAAGCACGGCGATCATCGCTTTTCCTTCCCCTTTTACGCCTCACGTTTCCCCTTTTGCAGCATACGAAAAGCAATGTTGATAACAGCTACACTTGCTCTGATTGCCATAACCCTTTTGCTATAACGTTGCTAAACTTACCCAATACATATGATTCTTATTTTTTCCGCTTTGACAATTGCCTTATCAAAAAATCATTATATAATAAAAAATAATGTTCGAAAAAAACCAGTGAAAGAGACAAAACGGAAATTAGCTCACCATATTTTTTACGCCGTATCATTATAAACTAAAAACTGGCGTTAAATGAGTGAAAATATGCTAAGTGTTAATAAGAATGAAGTTTTTCTTCATGTCACCTAAAAGAGAAGGTTTTAAGAAAATTTTGATTTTAGTTAACGCCAACCTTTCATACGTAACTAAATTTGGATTTCAAAATTTGTGTACTCATTTAGTAAATGTATTACTAATTTTTAACTTCATAATCAATAGCATACCGTGTTTTACTTGCTATCTCTTTAATATTTTTGTATTGGTTCCTTTTTTGCTTGTTTGTAACTTTTGTGTTACCCTTTGTGGGTGCTTCTTGTAAAAAAGAAAGAAAAAAACCCTAAAAGATGCTATAATATACAATATTATAGCAATTTTAATATACAAACTACAATTCACTTATTGTTTTTTGGTAGTTGCTTTGCAGTGTATTTCATCTTTTGGATCGAACAATTAAAAAAAAAAACAAAAAAAAAAAAAAAAACTATGTTTTTCATAAAAAATGTTGGAGTGTTTGTAAGTTAAGCTAGTCAATCAGCAAATAATTTTTTAATAAATTTATTTTATTTTTAAACAGGCTCAAGTCTTTCGAAGCAAAGAACACGAAAGAACACGAGAAACACAAAAGAACTATCTGAAACAACCTAGAAAACACTCTCCATATAACGGTCGTGCTATTCGCCATCTTGCTGGTTTTTTTTAAAAAGTGGTTCGTTAGATAAGACGTTGGTCAATTGATGGAATAGTCAAAACGTTTGTACACTGTACACTATACGTTACACACTTAAAAAAAAACCTAACCTTTCTGGCTCAGAGCACCAACTAACGAGATTGAACAGCGTAAAATTAAAAATTTAGTACTGTTTTTGTAGATGTTTTTCTCATTGATCCCCACATAAACACTTAAAGATATAGTTTATATTATTGCTTAAAGTATCAACACATGTACTCGAAATTTCAGTATCCAGCACGTGTTTTCATGGGTAATGTCGATGTTCCATGGATGCTTTAAAGGGCATCAGTCACTTAACGTGTGATGATGCGGTTTCCCACTCGTTCTGCAGCCGCTATGGAACAACCATAGAACACCGACATCCCTAGGTTCGTTTCTCGGCGGCAGGCGTTTCCCCGGTCAAACCGCCGCGATCGTGACATCCGTCGTCAAGACCTATACTCGTAGTTGTGTGAACAGCAGACCTCACTCCGATAAAAAAATTAAAAATTAAAAAAAAATTAAAAAATCAATGCGATTGCAACCAAAATTTAATGGGTTTTGTAAAAATCCTTTCTGAACAACTTGTCCAAGTTTGAAGTAAGTCCATAAGCACACACACACACACACACACACACACACACACACACACACACACACACACAAAATGCCATTTGGTCCCACTTCTCAAACATAGACCACCTCACTTCGTTTGGTCAACAAGTTACAGTTGGGTTTACGTGATTTTACTATTCTGTAGCCGGTCACCTACTCCTCGCAGGCGATCTAAGAAAAGTAGTTTACGACCTCCGATCATTGTCTGTCTGTCCAGAGGAAAGAAACATCCACGACCACACAAAGCGACGACCATAGGCCAAAAAACTCAGTTTATTCACATGAATGCCGTAAAGTAACTTTTACAACAATAATTACTGACCGGCGTAAGCTTATCGCTTTACGTGATTCCAAATTCAGCCCACCTATCTTTAAATTCATAACCCCCCCCCCATTATAGCCTACAAAGACTTCACCACAATCGTTTTATTAAGGTAGATATGGAAAAACACTATACTGATATCACACAACGATGTGAAAATATATTAATCACTGATATCAGTACAGAAATAAACAAAAATAATAGTAGTTCAGTACCAGATTACTGCTGGTTTAAATGTCTTGCTTGTGAGTCTACCACAATTTCCTGCACTGTCTCGTTTATTTCTAAAATGTGGACAACACGTTTGTGCAAATGCTATTACGTCATATCCATAAAAGTTGATCAGATGATGATCAATTTTTTTCTGAAAGATTTTCTCCAAGTAAAAAAACTGTCCGTACTTATTATTTAAATTAGTTTTCCCCAGCCGAGTCTTCCTGTTTAAATGATACCTATGATCCGACTTGAAACACAAATTGCTAACGTTTAAAACAGATTCTTAGAAATGAACAAATTCGATCAGTGTAGGCTCAGTTGTAAATAATTTATCTGACTCGTAAACTTAATTTTAGACCAACTCTTATGTAAGTGATGCCGATTTTTAACACAAGATTTCATAAAAAATACAAAGCGAGTTTAAACCATTCCACTTGAAGTAAAATGAAATATGATGATATTAAATAAAACATAATGATGTGAAATGAAACATGCCATTCTATAGAATGCCTAGATTCTATAAGCCGGCAGTATAAGAAAAATTATTACAGCTATTATATACTGTATAATAAATGTTGTTTTATGTCAATAGACCTCGGATTAATATGCACTAAAAACATGAAAATATGCACGCAAAATGTCACAAAACTGCTCAAAATATGCAGTAGACATGACAATATGCAATTTGTTTTCTAGTTGCAAAAACACCAAAATTTAAAGCATTTATTTTTTGGCATTTAATTCCCGTGTTGTAGAATTTGTAATTTCTTGTTGCTTGAAATTCCAATAATAAGTTTTTAAAAAAACCTAAATTGACAATTAAAAATTTATGAAAATAAATACTAAAATAATAATTTTATGGAGATAATTGCTAAAATATGCAAAAAAATATTATTATTATTATTATTTCATTCTTCCAGTCCAAGGGACCAACATTACATACATGTAACAGAGAACATTAAAATTAATAACTTAAAATAACACAAAAAGAAATTTTTGTTGTTTTTCTAAAATAATTTGAATCGAATAAACGTCGATATAAAAACAAAACACATATAAATAAAAAAACAAAAAATGAAAAATATGCCGTAACACCTGAAAATTTAAGCGTTGTTCTTGTACAACAATGAATAAAATCCTCACCAATTTTGAGGGAGCTGACTATAAACAAAAAACACATGCAAAATTATACAAATCCGAAGTCTAGTTATTAACAATCTACAATTTTTTTTAAAAAACATGTTTAAACCTTGTAAAACATTTTGATTCACCCTGTATGAAATCAAATAAATAGCAACGACTACAAAGTATTCGCACAAACAAAAGCAAAAAAAAAAACACAAAAAATTAAACAACTAATCAAGCCTTGGAAACGTGCAGTACCGGTATTAAATTTTTAAAAACATATTAAAAGTCATTGTCGCATACAAAAGTCATTGGTTATCATTAATAGGAAATCTCACAAAGTAATATTAATATTAAAATTAAATTTTGAGTCTACGTCGTTTTCAATTAGTGTTTTATCAGTGTTATTCGTTTATGTAGGCTACTGAAAAATATTTTATCTCCCAACTACCATTTCGTAGCGAATCTTTATTTTTCCTTTATAGCTTATTCCAGAGAAGTTGGAAATGGAAAATTACCTAGCTTCCTACATACAGTAGCTACAACTACGTTCTATTAGAGTGAAGATGCCAGTGTGTTTACTTCGAAGGGCTCTTTTATATATGGAAGCAAAATCCGTCCAACGTTTTCCTAATCTTCTTAGTCCAGGATTATTTTACCCAAATGTCACGCTTGAAGAAAGAAAAGGGTTTGGCTCTCTGCTTTGCGAGAAAATTCCGAAATGAGAAAACCAAGAAAATAAAGAAAAAAACTTTAAAAGAGGAGAAAAAATATCGAACTAAAGCTTTTTACTGTTTAAAAGTTAATTAATGAAAAATTGATCCTGTTATATTATTTAAAGTCAGACTTTTCTCTGTGAGAAACAACATCAGTAAGACTTTCAAAAAGCTGCTTTATCATTAATGGTAAAGTAAACTGTGCATAAGCGGAAAATTAATTACTTTTTTTCTTAAAATAAAGTCGTAATCATTTAAAATGTTTGTATACGACAAAAATGAAAATAAATAAGAAGTACTGAACAGTTATGATTTAAATGATTATTTCAATAATCATTTACCACAAACAAATACTACAGTGTATGATAATTTACACAGTACAGTGATTGCCTCCTGACCTCATATTTCTTCGGCAACTATGAGTGTAATGAAAATCGAAATTATAGAAACGAACTACATGTACGTAATGCGAAAAAAAAACTGGTGTAACGGTTCGTTCTTTCATTTGTCATTTCCAGTGTTATTCAACAATATTTTTTGGCGATTCTTAGGGTGCGTTCGGTTTGGAGGTATACACGCTTCTAAGCGTCCGGGCGCATCCCTTGAATTCATCATATTTCGCGATAGCTAATTCCCGATACGCTCTTTCAAAACGAACAAAAACATAAACAAAAAGCATCTTAAAGTTTCTGCAATTGAGTACTTAATATTAAAATTTGGATGAAAGTGATTTTAATAATAAATTTTAAATACATATTGAAAATGTACAATTAAAAGATTCCGTATACAATTTATGAATGATACCAAATTTAGTTTCTAACTTTCAGTTCTAGTAGTTCGCTGTGCTCTGTTTATTGTATATTTAAATAGCAATTGTCATTTACTTATATTGTACAGTGTACAGGAAGTCTTTAATATTACAAAAAAATCAATTAGTCCAATTAGTATTCTCATGGTTATGTTGGAAACATCAGGTGTTTATTGAGACTATTTATAGTCCCATGTGTGATGACTTCACAAAGAATGTGATCTTCCCTACTTTCTCACAAACCAGGCGGATCTGATGCATGCGCACCAGCTCTGTGATGACGTGTTTCCGTTTACATTTTTGTGACATTGCTTTTTTACTCTAGCTTAATTCTGTAATTCTTTTTTGAGGGTCAAGCCATAAAATGTTTTCAACATTAAAATTATTTTTCAATTTTTTTTTTTACATGTTTTTGACATTAACTTTATCCAATGTTTCCTTGTTTGTTTTTACGGTAGACTGGATATTTTCTTCTTCTTCTTTTTAATGTTAAACTTCAACGTATCCGTTGAAGATGAAGATCCAGATGAAAATAACCAAAGTAAAACTTTAACTTATAATGTATGACTCATCCACAGTGTACTACATCTACAGAGCGTCTCGTATTTGTACATGATTCACTACTGTAATGACCATCGAACCAAAGAGAAGTGAGTTACATGTTTTCTTTTTAGTTTATATACATTACGTATTACGTATGCACTATATAAATACATATATATATATATA
>JAQIWH010003475.1:0-19821 GCA_034695005.1 Cryptops parisi | reverse complement strand
GTTACGGTCCAACCTAGCGGTGTGCCAACGGGCATGAGTGGGAGTTGTCCCATTCTCGCTCAATCGTGTACACAACGCGCGCAGCAAACTACAGTTGATTCGTCGGCCGGAGTCGCTACACTCAGCAATCAAAGTTCACGATGCCAAGCAAGCACGTATGCTTTTGTGCCTCCAAACTTTTGCTGACTTTCCAGTTTTTATTACGGTTCACCAGTCCTGCAAAGAGGTAGTTTATTGTAAAAACACCATTTTTAGCGCAAACAACAAACTCCTGGATTCTCTTGAATCCCAACATGTGGTCAATTTTCATCGCTTCACCAAGAAAAAACACAGAGCGAGAAGCAATGGGAAGATTCGTTCTTACTTTTTTACCCCCAATCTTTCTCAATTGGAGAAAGTGGCATGGTTAAACCTTTCTGTTCGGCCCTTCATTTAAAACCCCTTTTGTTGCTTCAACTGTTAGAAGTTTGGTCATGAGCAATTTTGTTGCTCTTTGTCCAAAACCCGTGGGACATGTAGTCTCCCATACCATGCTCCTGTTCAATGTTCTCATTCTCCAAACTGCACAAACTGTTCAGGACAACACCCCACTTGATCTTCCACTTGCCCCTGCTTTTAAGACAAAAAAAAAGCAATTCAAAAAAATAAAGTAACTCATAATCTCACTTTTCTTGAAGTTTGTCATTTTTATTATGCCTTTCGTGCTACCCACGTATATGCATCTGTTGCAGAAGCTCATTCCACTTCTGCAGCCTTCCCTCCTCATACTCATTCGATTGCAACGCAAACCAGTACTCAGTCTACTCAGACTACTCCCATCACTCCATCACTGGCACTCAAAAACCCTTCTTCCCTACCCTCTCATACTGTCCCACTCTTCCCCCACCAGGACTAAGTTGCCTAGCACCCATCCCATTTCTTTCCATGCTGTATGCTACCCCGCTCCTTCTTCTCCTCCCCCTTCTCGCCATCCCAGCACAAAACATGTTCCACAGTCTGAGTTTTCTGATAGATCGTGCCTCGACTCCGTCAACATGTTTGGCACCGAGGACAATTTAATAGCCCTCGAAAAATCATCTCTTGTCCCCCGCTCATCTCGTCGGGAACTCAAGAAGGTCAAAACTAAATAAAAAGGGAAACTAAAACCTTTTTCCCTCATTATTTAGCTTTCCTCATCCCCTCCCTTTCTATGGTTTTTTTTCTCCATTGGAACTGTAATGGTATCCACTCTCACCTCTCCAAACTCTACTCTCTTCTTTTCATTCTCAACGCTATTGGTCTCCAAAAGACCAACTTCTACCCACTCACTCTGTTCCACCTCAAAGGTTTTTTCTTACGTTTTGACATTCCCTCTTCTCATTCTCGTGGCGATGACTTTCTTGCGGTCCATCATGCTCTCGCGGCAATTGCATTTCCTCTTTCATTCCCTCTTCAGGCAGTTGCAGACATCTGCTACTTCTCATGGCGAGTAACGCTCTGCTCCCTTTACTTGCACCTTGATACCTACCAAGAGGAACTTCATGATCTCTTTCTTGAACTTCCTCCCCCTTCTTACTTTTCGTTGATTTCAATGCTCATTCTGTCTGGGGTTTTTCCCATGACACTCCCAGTGGCACTGTTAGGGAACGTTTTGTCTCAAACTTTGACCTCTCAGAGCCATCTGAATCATCATTTTGAATGATGGATCATCTACTTATCTTACCTCAATCCACTGCAGCTGGAGCTTTATTTACATTTTTATCTGCAGTCTACCCACAGCTCCCTTGGTCAAATGATCCGCTCACTCAGATTTGTGAAGAAGTGACAACTTTACCCTTCTTCTCTACTTGTGCCAAGATGAACTCTTTTTCCCTCATCCCTGTTACTGGATCTTACGCTATGTTGTTTAGCCACAGTTCACTGACCTTGCTGTTGGGATGATTTTCCTTTTCCGCAAATGTAGATGATATCTATCGTCACATTCACAGCTTTATTCTGGCTGCTGCCACTACTCCTAGTTCCCTCTCTTCCGGAAAACCTTCCCACTACTCTATTCCTTGGTGGAACAATGTTGTAGCAGCTGCTATTTGTGACCGCAAGGCAACGTTTCACCATTTTAGACACCAACCCACTTCTATCAATCACCTTATTTTTTTAAAAGTCTTCTTTGCGAAAGCTTGTCATCTCGTCCTTACCGCCAAACAAGAATCGTGGAAAGCTTGTCTCCTCTCTAACTTGCTTTACCCCTCTTTCTTGCATGTATGATTGCATTTGCCACATCACCGGTAAACGTCTTTCCTCCTTCTCTTACCGATGACCATGGTTCCCATTTTACCTCCCCTACTTCCATCGCTACTTTCCTTGCCCACTATCCACAGTTTTTACCCATCAAACGTCTCGCTGAATATTTTCCTCTTTCCTTTACATTCCCCACCACAAACAGTGTGACTTTCCCTTCCACCTTTAAAAACTCATTTTTGCTCTCAAAGCTTCACGCAACTCTGCATCCGGCCCCAACCTAATCCACATCCAAATGTTAACTCATCTCTCTAGCTGCTCCATCCTTTCTTTTCTCTACTTTTTCAAAAAGTTCTAGCAGGATAGCACTTTTCCCACCATCTGGCGCAAAGCCATTTCCATCCTCGTTTTTAAACCAAGTAAAACCTTACAATGTTTCCAACTATTGCCGTATAGTTTTTACCAGCTGAATTTGCAAGGTTTTCAAACGGATTGGTTCATAACGCCTGATGTGGTGGCTTGAATCTCACCAGTTCTTCACACCTCTCCAGTGTGGTTTTTGCAAAGGTCGGTCTACAATTGATCATCTGGTTTCTTTGGACTCTTGCTTTCAGAATTCTTTTCTCCTATACCAGCATACAGGCGTGTTCTTTAACCTTGAAAAACGACGCCACCTGGCACCACGAGATTTTTCAAGCCCTGTATGATACCTGTCTTCGAGATCATTTACCTCATTTCCTTCAAACGTTCTTTTCCACTCGATTCTTTTGCGTTTGGGTGGGTTCCATCATGTCCCTCTGGTTTGTCCAGAAGACTAGAATCCCCAAGGGCAGAATCTTCAGCACTATCTTGTTCGCCATTGTCATCAACTCCATTTCTGAACAAATTCGTGCTCTTGTCGTTGCCTCCCGGTTCACTCATGTAATCTTTTGCAGCTTTATCCACATTTTTGTCGAAGAATGTCAAATCCAACTTACCATTGCTCGCTTCAAACATTGGGCCCAATCGCATGGCTTCTGCTTCTTCTTTGAGAAAACAGTATGAATCACATTTCATATTTCTTCACATTTCTCTTACCTGTGCTGTGAATTGCGAAACCCATCCTTTACGATAAATGGACAAAACATCATTGTATGCAACGAGGTCTGCTTTCTGGGTCTTATTTTTGATCACCGTCTCTTCTGGCTACCCCATCTTCTCCAGCTTTGGACTTGTTGCTGCAAGGCTCTGGATTTGCAGCCACAGCTCTCGGGGAGCAGAGCAACATATTTTCTTGACCCTCTACCATTCCTTAGTCTGTTCCTGTTTTACATATGCCTGTGTTGTGTTTTCTTCAGCCCGCCCCTCTTACCTTGCTCGTCTTCGCAGCATCCATCATGCTGGGATTCGTCTAGCATTGGGTGCATTTCGTGCATTTTGTCTAGCATTGGGTTAGCCCCATTGCCAGCTTATGCGCTGACAACAGGGAGCATCCCTTTCCACATCTCCTGGTCTCTCTCGACCGTAGATACGTTGCCTACCTGAGTGCGCTTCCTACCACTCCTGCTCATCTCTTCTCTTCTCGCTTTCCTCAAACTTACGCTTGTGGTTCTCACTCCACTCGTCCTCTTGGTAACCATGCAATGAAGCGTTTCTGCCAACTGATTGGCCACGTATCCTACCCCCAATTTTATCTCCTCCTTGATTGTGGCTTTTCTTACCTTAGATCTTTGTTTCGTTTCCAAATTTTTTACTTTTTCTTTTGAGTATGCCGGCTATTTCTACCACATTTTAAACTCCCATGCAGACTATAAACCTATCTACATTGTCGGTTCAAAGCTTGATGACCACATTGGTTTTTGTTACGTTTCTCATTGGTGGTATTTCAGTGATGGTTTCCCTCCAGCCTTTAGTGTTCTCTCTGCTGAAGTGGTTGCCATCACCAAAGCGCTAGAGCTTTCATTGCACTCATCTACTTCCCATCTTTTGATTTACTTTGACTCTCTCAGTGGACTTCATGCCCTCCACGATCCTTTGTCAGGAAACACTCTTGTTTCCATGATCCATTTCTTTCTTCTCTGTCAATTTCAACTCGATCATACAGTTTACCTGATGTGGGTTCCTTGACATCCCTTGAGGGGGGAGTTCAAGATAAATTGATGTCAACAATGTTATTACAACTTTTTTAACTTGGCTTGCACGTTGTGTGTTTGTATGGTTGTATGTTTGTTTGACTTAACATCTTTACGAACTATTTTGATCCACTTTCCGGTATCCAAGGAATATGAAATTTGACACATGGACATTAGGTTGCAAAACATTTTATTATATTAAAATTTCATGAGTTAATTTGTAGATTTTTTAATTTGTACAATATATTTATAGCATAAAAGCCAGCTGTATAAAATATTATTAGTCTGTAGGGATGGAAAAGATAAAAGATTTTTGATATAATTTTATTAGGGATTCACTGAAAGTTTGAAGCTGTTGACAAGGGGAGAGGGAGGGTAAAAAATTGCCTAAAAATTGTTGACATAATTAATGGATGTTCCCTTACCCTGTATAACTATATGTTTGTCACTAAAGTTTGGTCTCAATAGCAAGGAAAGATATCATACTCTCAAAGGATTTCGCAACTGATTTCACTAGTGCAATAGAAGTTCAGAAAGTAATGTCCTGCAGCTTGCACAACTACTGTTAAACTAATATTCATTATTAAGTGTATTTCACCAGAAGGTTGAACAATGAATTTGTAATTTTGCTAGTTTTGCTCTACTATAAAACATGTTAGCAAATTGGTAAATATTATTGATATTGAGGAGTGCCTTTCTTTCTTTTGGGTGTATATCATAAGTTATATATACTGTATACTCAAGTCTCTGTTTCCATCATCTCTATTGTGGCAAGGTTTTAATTGGTTTCAGAAACTGCAGAGAGATGGGAGGATGCGGTCACCTGTCGCCATCAGCAAAGAAACCTCCTTTTTTGATTTGTTTATTTCCCACTTATCGGAGGATGAACTGAAGAGAGTTGCTGAAGCAAAGAACATTTTTATACTAGGGAACCATAGGTACATTTGCTTGATGAGGAGAGTGGGAGGATGATAGTAGACTGGAATACAAATGAGACACAGAGATGAGGTTTTCTATATTTATAGCCGCAAACAGTATAAAGTTGAGTGAACAAAATTGACCTCAAGAAATGACCTGCGCACTTTCATGGCAAAAAGGGGTTGTGACAATTTATATGGGGAGAAGGTGGTTTAACAAGGCTCGACTGCATTTATTTTTTAAAATGTCACTAAAATCCCCACAACTTCAGCAGCATCATAGGCATCTACCATTAACAGTCCTGCAAAAAAATTAATTTTTACACGTCTCGTGATGCAAGCTATCAAAGACCAAGATACTAACCAACTGAACTAAGGGGCAAGTCTTTTAAATTTTGTAGTTTGTTAAATAGAGTTTTCCTTATTAAAATTCATGTACTGTACTTTAAATTTTGAAAAAATTGAACTAAGTGGAACTTTAAAGTTAAATAAAACGTTTTGGGGTCCTAAAATAAACAACCAGGTTTATGAAAACTCTAATTTATGAAAAGCATTTGATGATATCAGTAAAAGTTGTCACAATGGGAAATAAGAGAAAAGGCCGACGGCCAAAAGGCCGACGGCCAAAAGGCCGACACGACCACAAGGCTGACATGGTCACAAGACCGACAGACAAACGGTTGACAGTCAAAGGTCGACACAGACATAAGGCCGACTTGGACATCAAGCCGACAGACAAAAGGTCAACACGGACAAAAGGCCGACATGGACCAAAGGAGGACACAAAAGTACTGACAGATATATCGTTATCAAAAAAAAACAATTTTTGCTGCTACAGCAAAGTACAAAAATAATAATGTATGCGAGTCAACAAAACAACATGACTAAAGTGTTAAGAGAGTCAACCATGGTGGTAAATCAATCCGTTGTTTGAATAAGCATTTTGCTAACTTGTAAGTGAAGTGAAGAAAAACATCCTGTATAGAATTGAAAATTTAATGCGTTGTCATTAATTTCTCATCTGATCTTGTCTTTGTTGACTGGGTAGCATAGCTGTTGGCCTTCTGTCTGTGTTGGCTTTGTGGCTGTCGGTTTTTTGTCCTTCTTGGCCTTTTGGCTGTTGGCCTTTTGTTTGTGTCAACGTTTTGGCTGTCGACCTTTCGGCTGTTGGTTTTTTGGCTGTCAGCCTTATAGTCGTGTCGGCCTATTGTTTGTGTTGCCCTTTTGGCTGTTGGCTATTTGGCTGTCAGCTTTATGTCCGTGTTAGCCTTTTATTGTGTCGGTGTTAGCCTTTTGGCTGTTGGCATTTTTGGTCATGTCGACATTTTGGTCATGTCGGCCTTTTGTCCATGTCGGCCTTATGTCCGGATCTCGTCACAATGAAATCATGACCCGTCCACATGTGACCTCACTGTCTGTCATCAAAATGTGAAGTCATGACCCATCAACATGTGATATTTTTTATCGTATTGTTTAAAATGGCAATAATTTAAACATTCAAAAATTGGAAAAATTAAAACATATTAGTTTTAGTTTGTGAAATTCTCTTTCTTTTGGTGTTTTTGGTTTTTTCATGCGATGTCATGTAGTCTGTCCAGTTTGTTTAGACTGCAATTTTTTAATATATAGGAAGCCAGAAGCCTTAACTGATTTGGCTTAATGCTTGAATTGAAGTAGGCCTATGTGATTGTTAGCATCAACAATGCTAAGTGAAACTTCTCTTTCACGTGACATTTTTTTGAAATAAACACGACATTGGTTCATCAAAATTTAATAAAATTAAATGTTTCCCGGACTGTACGTTTCAGCTTTCTTAGATATCGGAAAGTTGGTCAAAATAGACACCAAGGATGTTGAAGCACATAGGCACATACACACAGATGCACGCACAGACACAAACAAGTCAAGCCAAGTTGTAAAAAAGCAACATGTTTCAAGTAATACAAATCTTTTTAATCACTTGTGTTCCAAATGAGGTGGGAAACTAACTCATTAAATGTACCATTAAAATTTTATTTTTTTGTTTTAATAGCCTTTATTGTGGTATTTCTATTCCTTTTAATTAAATAGTGCAATTAATTGTAGACTCTGTTTGCAACTATTACATCATCCATAAACACTCGAAGAGGAATTGAAATGAAATTTATGCAATCACCCACAGGTAGGTTTATTATGACAACTTCAGTATATCTAAGCTATTGCAATATACAATTACTTTAGCTACTGGTTTATTAACTTACAGCCATTGACTTACATGGGCATGCTGTTTTTTCAATTAATTTATCCTGGGTATAGATAGCAGTTTAGGCTAGATAAAAACAACAACCAATTTATCGTTAAATTATTACATCCCTCTACTTTAAATCACATGATGAAAAGTTAAGTAAAAACGTTTTTAACTTTACGAAAAAGAAAGAGAAAACCTCTGGAAAGGCTTAAAAAGCTGCGAGCACCTTTTCCACCCCAAAAACCAGTGTGTGGTTTTAAGTGAGGAAAGCTACTTGCAGTATTCCCAAGCCTCTTTCCAGAAGTTGTTCCTTTTTTTATTTTCTATTCTTATTTCTTAATTTGATAAAGCCTTTAAATAATGTAATAAAGCAAAATATCATAGTGTAGAGGAGTGAACCAATCAGTAAGGTAAAAAACTTTTTATTTTTCACTTATTTATTTATGATTTTATTATTATTTCATTAAATTAATGCATTTTAGTGTTTTTAACTGACCCCTATAGAACCGTGGCACCCTAATAGTGCTACCATTAAAATGCTATAAGTTAATAAACCAGTACCTAAGTACATTTTAAAATAATCAGGGCAGAGCATAGCAAAGTCCTTTTTTCCTTGACTGAAACTGAACAATTCTGTTCGGAAATTACTTTGCAACAGTAACAGTTAGAATCTTCAAATTTTAAAACTAGCACAACCATTGTAATTTGTAGGACAACATCAAAAAAATTTCACAAAACTGATTAAATTGATTAACTATACTGACGTAATTTATGAAGTCACAGATGTGTTGCAATGACATGAGCTTAAAAGTTTATTTTCCTATGTACCAAATTTGCATTGTGCTAGTGTGCTGGGCTGACATGAGAATAATCTTAGGATCAAAACTGTGTGCAATGGATTTTGTTTTGTTTTTTTACAGGTTATCTATTTTAAATTTATTTTCTATTTATCTATTTACTAATTGATAACATTTTCATTATTTTCTATTTATTTAATTTCCGCTCTGCTCTGATTTTTGGCATTCACTTAGCATGATGTCGATCTTAGTATTATACAATTATCACTACAATATAAAGTTACACGTTTCTATTAACAGTGTTTGAATTAAATATATAGAAACTTCAACTGCAGATGCTTATAGAATATACTATATATATAAGTCCCATTATTTTGAATCTTTTGAGGTACGTATATTTAAATCTAATTTAAATTAAGTTTAATGAATCCATATTACGTTTTTTGAACTTAAAGATTTTTAATGCTTAAATACATTACCCTTGATAATCAATTGACAATAAACATTTCATAAAGAAAATTTATTTTTATTTACTGACTGGGTTGACTTTATTTACACATTAAGAAAATTTCACCTATCACTTTAAGGTCTTGCCAGGTAGCCTATAAAAATAGTTGTAAACCACTGGAACACAAGTGAGTTGTTTTCACAGCTACTTTTAAGGTCGCGTTCGATTTGAGTGTTTGCGCATACATGCGTTGACGCGTTCAATCCCTTTTTTATTTTCTTTATTATCTTATTTAACGTCAAAGTGAACAAAAAAGTCAAACTAATCAAAGCAGTTTGTGGTGCTTATGCCTCCAACCTTAATATGGATCAAATCATTAAAGTTTCAGGGAGGGGCAGTGGAATGAGTTGATTGTAAAAACATGGGACAATAATACATATTAATGTCACAAGGAGAGTCATAAGCGTCAATTTTGGATAGAGGAAATTTGGCAATAGCAACATCAACGGGAAGGTTTGAAAGGACGAGTTAAAAAGTAGCATTAAGATAGTTAATGCTAGTGTTGTGTTGCAGCAAGTGACAGTTGGAAGTCAGATAATTAACGAGAGTAGTGTGAAAAGTAGCATAAAATGAGTCAGTGTAAAAATTGACATTAAAATCACCAACTAGGATAACAAAACAACTGAATTGAAGAAACCAGTTCTGAAGAGATCAAAGCTCTCTTGGAAAACGTAAGCTGGCATCGATGGACAAATATATAAACAGCCAATGAGCATCTGTTGGCCACCAGAAAGTACAACTTTGACCCAAATATTTTCAAAGTTTAGGATCGGACTAACAATCTGTGAGAAGCTAAGACGGTTTTGTAGGGCAATGGCCACGCCATCTTCTTTTTCAGGGCAACTTTTGCCACAGCAGTAAACGGAGTGAGGATTTTTATTTTATTTCATTTCAAAGTGTTTATTTCCATGTGATTGAATATACAGTTACAAAGTAGCATGTTACAATGTGTTGCACAAATTGAGGTAATGTAAAGCCACAGTTGAACAAAACAAAAACGCAGTAGTTAAAATATCAATCACATAGAAAATGGCGACTTAATGAATTGGAACTAGATGAGGTGTGACTTTGATCAATATGACAATATTGATCAATAACGCTTTAATTCGTCGTTTCAATGGGAAGAGCCCCCAATTCCGTTTGCTTGCACAGCCTTCTACTAGCTCAACCGCACAGAATGTGACAGACTCCCTATCGTTCGAACCATGACTTGCGGCAGAACCAACATCATACGTGCTCAACTCTATTTTCTGCAACACTTTTGTTATGAAAGTATTATATTTAAATGCAAGGTCAATTAATAACAAATATGACAATATCATTTCTCATCATAAACCCCACATGGTATTAATTACTGAAACTTGGCTATCCAATACCCAAGATGATTTCATTATGTGCTCTAATCTTTACAAAATGTTTATCTGCAACCGTATTGGCCGTGGCGGTGGTGTTGCAATTTTAGTTTTAAAGAATCTCAAACCTTCATTTGTGAATAAGTATAACACCAATGGTCTTGAAATCCTTCATATCTCTATATTTGATAATCCAACTCATAAGATTGATATAATTTTAGTTTACAGGCCAAATTATGTCTCTATTGATGAACTTATTGACGTACTCACCCATACCTTTACGATTTCTAAAAGTTTAATTTTTGTTAGGGACTTCAACACCCCTTTTGATATTCCTAACAATAAGTCAATTGCCCTTTGCTCCTTTTTAGAAGGACGTAGATGTAAACCTATTGTGAACATCCCTACTTGTATCACTCATAAAAGTTTTACTACTATTGATCAGTTTTTTGTAACGCATAATATTGTCGTCAATAATATTACCGCTCATACTGTATACCCTTTGGATCACCTGATGCTTAAAGTATGCTTGAACATCGAAATGTGTAATACTATACATGCACCTCTCAGTCCAGCCACCAACTCTTTCAATAATCAGCATGTTAATTGGGACGCAGTATGTGCAAGACTGGTCGATGAATACCCTTTGTGGCTTGATCAATCTCTCAGTAGTGTCGATATGTTTATATCTATCATGTACAGTGGTTTCTCTAAAATTCTACTAAACAATAGTTTGCTCATTAAGAAGAGGGGCTCCAATCATTGTTTAAAAAATCATTGGTGGAACCCCTCACTGACTCATCTCAAATCTAACCTTGACTCCTTATACCAAACATGGCTCATACAACCTACCTCTAACAATTCAATTGCTCTAAAACTTAACCAGCGTATTTACAAACATTCCATCCGTAAAGCCAAACGTGATAACATTAGCGATTTTAATTTTCTTTGGAAATATTTAAAACTACTTGCAAGCTCCAGTACCAAATTGCTTAAACTCTCTGATTATAAAGGCTACCTTGAATAGTGCAATGATCCTCATCATACTTCCAATAATGTCGACCTGCCCGATATTTACAACCTGGCACTAACTACAACTTATAGTGATAGAGCTATAATAAAAGGTTTAATAATTACCCTCTTAAAACAAGCCCTCACCAAGAAACCAAACAATGCTGACAATTTCAATCACCATGTTATTGCACGTGTCGGTATACCTGTGTTTTCTGAAATTTTAACTGATCTGGTACAAATGATTATACTCACCCAGCATTACCCCGCTCAATGGAAAGTCGCCAACATTTATCCGAAATTTAAAGAAGGCCCTACTAATTCCTTTACATCTTTCAGGCCAATTGCTAACTTACCCTTCCTATCTAAAATCATAGATAAAGTTTTGTTTACAGAACTTAAATCTTTTGCTGAAATTATTTGTCATGAAAATTCATTCGGTGTGGTTAAAAACAAACTTTGTCTTTGCTTATTACAAATTATTTATATGTTTATTGTTCACAATTATAAACCTAACTCAACCGGCATCAAAATTGTCCTTACGGATATTAGTAAAGCGTACGACATCCTTAATCGAAATTCCATATTGTTAACTTGTATACACTTAGGGGTCTCCACCCGTACTATCTGCCTCTTTAAAAATTATTTAAGGTAACGTTCCTTCCAAATTAATGGCCTACCTAATACTATTACAAAATCGTTCAACGGAGTGGTGCAAGGTTCTGTCAACAGTTCCTTGCTTTATCATATTGTATCTAATTCCCTTCATGAGTTGCCATTGCATGCAAAGTTATTCAGCTACATTGATGATAATTTTTTTTCTACTCATATCCCCGTTACGAAACCCATATTGTTCAGTCTTTCATAAATGATGACCTACAGTGTATCCAGAAATGGTGTTCATCCCATTCCCTCAAACGTAATTCTTTAAAAACTAATATCATTCATTTTTTTAACTCTACTATGCCTGATAATCCCCCAACAAAGATTTTGGGCTGTTGGTTTGATCCCAATTTAAATTTTGCTTGCCATATTAACAAACTCAACCCACGTTTAAACAAATTTAACCATCCACTCCATTTTTTGAGTGAATTTGCCCTTTCCTCACCTGATGCTAGACAAAGCCAAAGGTTTAAAATAGTAGTTAATAAACAGCTCCAAAACCATTTAACCTTACGCTTTCCATTTAACACCTTAAAAGTTTGAAATGAGTGTCCATTCTATATTAGAAAAATTGCTTTTACATGTGTTAGTAAAAAATGTAGTGTCTCATGTTATCATTTCAAAAAGCTCTTAAAACAACATATTTTGCATAGTGATAGAATTTAAAATTGCATCTGTGCACTAATTTGTAGGTCTTGATTTTGTTTTTATTTTTTCCCTTGTGTTGTATTATTCTGGCTAATAGCTGGTTGATCCCTTTTGTTTTTGTTTTTGTATTTATTGTTGCAATGTTTTCTAGATTTGATGTTTTGTGATGATTTGTCTCTATGGGACGTAAAACAAATAAATAAAAAAAAAAAAAAAATAAAAAAAATACACCTTTCTAGCTAAAAGATTAAAAAATACTTTCTCCCATAAAGAAAAAAAAAATTATTAATACAAAGATTCTTCCCATTATCCATTATAGTATCATTTTGTGGGGAGATGCAGCACTATATTGAACTCGTAGCGTACAAATGTCGTTCAATCGTATTATCAGAACCCTGTTTAACCTAGGCAGGTACTCCTCTATTTCAAAATTTCTCTCTACAAGAAAATTACTTACTGTAGTTCAGATGATTAATTTCTACAGGTTACTGGAGTTTGATAAGGCCTTTAGAGCTCCTCAACACCCCCTTCACTTTTTGTTTTATTCTTTAACTGACATTTCCAATTACCGCTTTACTCAACAGTATAAAATCATCTTTACACAATTCCTCCCAAACCACTTTCATTCACGTTTTCCTTATAATACCACCTGTCACTGGAATATCCTTCTCTTTGCAATACGGAAAATAGCTATTACCTGCAAAAATGTTCATTGTACTAATGCTTGTACTCATTACAAAGGAAAACTTCGTAACCATATTCTGAACCTCAACTGTTAAACTCGTTTTCATCTATACATATGTTCATCTTTTGTTTATCTTAAGGTACAAATCTCATGTTCTTGTCTTTTAAAAAAAAAAAAAGTTTTGTTGTTTATACCTCCTATTACTATCCAGTGGATTATTATCCAGTTATCCATTGTTTTATTTTCCCCATGGTATGAAATTAAATAAAATAAATATCACTCACAAAAGGAGTATTACTCAGTATGATTTCGAATGGGAGGATGCGATTTGTATTCAGGCTTCCTCTGAATTTAAGTATAAAAGAGCCAGTTGAACAGAGTTCACTGTTGATAAACTGACTCTCTTAATGGACAGGTATAGAGATATAAAACGAGAAGAAGCCATGGTATTTGGTTTGCATTTAATAACAGACAATTTTATCAATGCAAAAAGTTGCTATGTGAGAACAAATGTCTTTTACCGATGTTGTAGGCTTCATCTTCTTTAAATTTTATTTCATTTCAAAGTGTTTATTTTCATGTGGTTGAGCATATAGTTACATGTAGCATATTTCAATGTATTGCAAAAATAAACACAAGTGATTCAAAAACAAATGGTATTTATTACAATGTCAAGCACATAGAAAATGGCGACCTAACAGACTGGCCTCTTATAAGGTCGCAGAGCTTTCAATCAATAAAAAACTATGGTAAATATAAACTAAGATTTCCATTATATATGTAATAATTCAGGTAACTAATTAACATAATGTGTATAAAGTTGATATAAATAAGTATACTTCGTGATTCACATCCCGTTTATTTTTCCAATTTTATCTTGGAAAAGGTTGTATTGAACAGCGTTGTCGTGACGAATGTCAGAGCGTAGTTGAGCAAAATGAGTGGAAAGTGATAAGGTTGAGTTTTCATGTGTAGGAGTAAGAGTACCAAGCTTGGTAGTCGATAGACTGGAGGATGATAAATTTGTACTAATTGACATACCTTGATCTTGTGATGTTATTTTTGTTGTTAATTAGGGAGGAACGTTGGCTTTTTGTTTCTTTTGGCATTGTTAACACTCAAGTGTCAACAACGTGTAAGCTAACCATGTGGCTGGTGCTGTAATGCATCAGCTGTATCGAAGAGTCATTTGTAAGCGGGCGTCACGCAAGTATCAGCATTATGTTGGGAACAAATGAGCACATGTATTCGTTTTAATAAGAAAATGAACTTGGTTTAATCATGTGGTTCGAGATGATACAATTTCGTGAGTGTGTAAGCTCGTTTGTTAAAAACTCTAGAGAAGATTACAAAAAAAACAAAACGCCAAGAGGACAGACAACTGTCGTCCCCTATTGAGAGATTATGAAATAAACAAAATTCGAAACTGAAACGCTGTCTGCTGACACGGCACTCCATAAAATTGATTGCGTCTCGCAATCTGGGTGGACCGGGGGGAATCAGTCGTCATCACTCCATCCGTAGCGATCGGGTGGGCGTCGTCGTCGCTGTTGACGAGTGGCCGGCGGAGAGTTGTCTGCGGACAGACGAAATTGGGTTGTCTCGGGATCGTCTGGCGGCTCGTCCGTGTCATTGATGTCATCAGGCACAGCAGACGAGTCGTCATGTGAAGTTTGGAAAAGTGGCTCTGGAACTGCAACGACAGGATTGATGTCGTCACGTGGGTGATAAAGCCGGATCTGTTGTACGTTTACTTTCCGGGTATTCTTGCCACGGCAGGAAGGCACCAGTTTTCTGATTTCCACCGTTGTCGGATCAAGAAACTTCTCAATGTAGTAGGGTCCATCACGCAGCGGTTCGAAGGGGCTAGAAGTATTGACAACGTCACGAAGAACAAGGTCACCTGTCACAAGATGTGATGTATCCTTTGAACGATTGTAGCGTCGACGTTGAGTGTCAAGAGAGTCACGAAGATTCTTCTGAGCCATGGTGCGTTGTCGAGCCAGGGCCAGAAATCGATCCACGGTCTCCAAGTCACTTTGTATGCCTGTGAGGTCCAAATCTCCTGGCAGCTTCGGGTCGTATCCGTGCATCAATTCGAACGGTGTAAAACGAGTCGAACTTTGACGACTAACGTTTATTCCGAATACGGCATGCGGTAACATTGAGGTCCATGAAGAACAGTCTTGCAGTAACTTACGAAGAGTTTGTTTCAATGTGCCGACTGCACGTTCCACAAGTCCGTTGGCCTGTGGCCAATATGGAGGCGAAGTAACATGAGTAATGCCCATCCGGGAGTACATGGCGTTGGATCTCTGACTAACAAATCCTCTTCCTTCATCTGTGATGATGATGGCAGGAACACCAAAACGGCAAACCCAACGATTAGTGACGTAGCTGATGTAGTAGACTGCCGCGGTGGACGGTACAGCAACCGCGTCAACATAACGAGTAGCGTGATCAATACAGATCAAGATGTGTGTGTCGCCGCCATCCTCATCAAGAGGACCACAGTGGTCTAGTTGGATCACTTCGCTGGGGAGGGAAGGTATGGCACGAGGCAGCATCTCTTCCTTGGGTCGCGTAGTACGATGGTTCATCCGCTGACAAGTGCCACATGTTTGGACAAACACTCTGACATCTCGCTCCAGTTGGGGCCACCAATAGTTCTTGCGGATTTGGTGCACAGTTTTCTCAAAATCAAAATGCCCAATGGAGTCGTGGCACAATTTAAGAATAGATTCTCTGAGGATGACGGGGACGACAATGCGTTTTACCAGCATGCCTTGCGAATTGTGCAAGCGCATGAGCGTGTGGTTGTCCACCGTGAAGTTGGATTGGTCGGGAGAGAGAACTGTTTCTTGAAACCATTTTTGGCATTCTGGATCAGCTTCCTGCAAGTCAGTCAAGCGGTGGCTGACTCCTGTCAGTACGATCATACGAGTAAATGGCGATGGAGCTCTAGCTGTTTCTTTGGTGACAATGTTGCACGTTGCTTCTACTGACGATGCATTGTGTACGAGACGAGACAGCGAGTCCGCGGCTCCGTTCGCCGAGCCTGCTCTGTGCCGTACTTCGTAAACATATTCCATGAGATCGAGAGTCCAGCGTGCGAATCTCCGATTCACGGTTCCCATCTGAGTGAGGGAGGTGACAGCGAAGTTGTCAGTCAAGATTGTGAATTTCGGTCCGCCTCGAAGAAAGATTGAAAATCTTTCGGTCACAGCCCAGTGTACCGCCATACACTCAAGGGCATTCGAGTGGAGCTTCGCATCTCGCTCGTTGAGGGATCGGCTTCCGTACTCGATGACTCGACGTATCCCCTTTTGTTCTTGCGATAATACGGCTCCCAAACCGGTCTGGCAGGCGTCGATTTCCACTGTCGAAGGAGCCTCGGGATCAAAACAAGCGATGAGTGGCGGTGAAGTAAGGGCTTCTTTCAAGTCGGCGATGAGGTTGTCGAAATCGGATGACCACGCAAACGGAGTTTTAGATCGTACGAGGGCACGAAGCTCGAAAGTACGTTTTGCGAAGTTTGGGATGAACTTACGGTAGTGGTTTGCAAACTGTAGAAATGATTGCAGTTGTTTTGGGCCCAGATGTGGCTGGAATTTGTGCACGTCGTTGACTCTAGCCGGGTCCAAGGTTCTTCCTTTCGCCGATATCAAGTATCCAAGAAAACGTATCTCGGATTGTAGTAAGTTGCATTTCGAGAGGGACATTCGCAATCCGTTGATGGCGATGCGTTCTAGGGCGGAATCCAGCAAGGCAAGTGCTTCATGTGGACTACTGGCCCCTTGGCCTACATCGTCCATGTAAGTGGCTGTGCGAGGAATTCCTTTGAAAGCTTTACGCATGATTCGCTGCATAGTCTGTGGAGCTCGACAAAATCCAAAACCCATTCGGGTATACTCATAATGTCCGTCCGGAGTTACGAAAGCAGTTTTGTGAATATCAGACTCCTTAATTTTCACCGTCATAAACGCTGTTTTAACGTCCATCACAGAGAAGAGACTCGAGTCGTTTTGCATGACTTCGTTGACAACATCTTCCATGTGGGGCATAGGATACGGCGTGTTGATGGTCTTTGCGTTCAATCGTCGGTAGTCATGAACCATGCGTCGGGGGGTGGTCGGATGGTGTGGTTGATCGATGACAAGAGTAGGAGCGGCGTATTCACTATCGCTTTCTCGGATTATACCTCGTTTGAGTAGATCCGCTACCTGGACTCGTAAAAACAGTCTTTCGGCTGCAGAGCATCGGTATGGTCTACAAGCAACGGGCACACTGTCCCTGAGTTCGATTGAATGTTCAGTGTGTGGACAAAGTCCCAATTTATGATTGCTGTCGACAAAAGCATCCTTCCATTTCACCAATATGGAATGCAGCCTCTCACGATCCTCTGCTGTCAAGGATAAGTCGGCGTTGTTGACAGTTTTCGTTATCTCGTCCTGTAGACCTGGGTCGATTGAGGTGTCGTCATTTTTGGCGGCCATCAAGACATATGAATCTTCGGAGAAATGATTCCTGGAAGTCTGCTGGGTGCATCCGATCGTGAGGATTAATCCAACTTTGTCGTCGGGATTGGCGGGAGGGTCATGGATACCTCCCTTGTTGTCAACGAGCACAAGTGTCACATCGTTATCTCGGTGGAAGGTCACTTCCACGTTGGCAATTTTTCGCCAATCACTACCTAGTACTGCGTCAAACGGGCAATCCGGAGAGACTACGATGGAGTCCAGTTGTGCGGAAACATTACCGACTGAAAGTTCTCCATCCACGATGAAACTCGGGTGGTAAGCGCGATCGAGTACCCGCAATGACATTTCTCCACTCCAAGGTTTCAATCTTGTACGATCCGTAACAAAGCTTTCATGTATCAATGATACATTTGCTCCCGAGTCAATGCAGACGTTTACTGGAGTTTTTCGGTTCCACATACCTTCGATGACCGGAAGAGTAGGATTGAGAGTTTTCACAAAACAATTGATTTGTGACTCGGTTCGTTTCTGCTGTTGTTTTTGAGAGTGGATTCTTTCCTCTCGGCGTTGTTGAGCTTGCAACGTTTGCTCTGTTTTCGGTTCTGTACAGTCCCGCGAGAGGTGCCCCAATTGTGAGCAGTTATAGCAGATTAACTTGCGGTTTTCTCGAGTTGGTTTGAACCACGGGGCTCGTCCTTTCAATCCACTGTTGGCGGTCTTTTCGGTTTTCTCAATTGATGAGTTGAGTTTTGAAGTGCCAGGGTTGTTTGATGTGGTGGGTGTGCCGGGTTTCGGTTCTTCTCGTACACCCTTGTCTATTTTCCGTTTGGCTGCATGTTCGTCGTATCGTTGTCGAACACGAGCTCGGTCGATGAAGTCATCCAGACAGTCATACGATTGCCACAACAAACTTCTGGTCTCACCGTTTTTTATTCCAGAGCAAATAGAGTCGACCTTATCTTGAGTAGTTGAGACATAGTGGGTGTGCCGAAACAATTTCAGCTTCGCCTGGATGTATGCCGTTAGACTTTCGTCATCTCGCTGCACTCTGGCATCCAAACGATTCATCCACTCGGTCAGCGACACCTCGCGGTCGAAGTAATCGAGAAATGCGTCTTTCCATTCGTCCCATGAATTTTCATAGTCTACTCCCGCAGCGGAGTGCCAGTTTTTAGCTTCGTCTCGCAACTTCGAAACTGCCATAGAAGTTATCAGATCTTCTGGCCAATTTTGTTGCAGTGCTGCCCGTTCGATGTGGCGAATGAAATCCGTCGCACGCTCCGATGTCCGACCCGTAAAAGTAGGTAGGCTGGAAGTGACGTCTGGGGTTGTATGTACTTCGATCGAAGTGGGTGGTTGCCTGCTATCTGCCTGCATGAAGGCCCGCATGGCTTGTTGACTGGATGCCATCAAATTACCGAAAGTGGCGATAGTTCGGGCCATAAACTGCTCGGTCGTCTCATTCTCAGCTTGGGGCGAAAACATAGGTACGGGATCTGCGGATGTATTAGGAACTGTATTGTCAACTTCGTTTGCGTCGTCGTCATTGTTCGTAGTCCTGGTGTCGATCATGTGAGCTCCGGAGGAAGGCGGTTTGGCCTCTTGTCGTTGCAGATCACCCCGTATGGTGTTGCTCGAAGCCAATCGTCTCGCACGATCCTCCACCGTCCCGCATGTTGAGAGTCGTCGCGATCTCAATTCACCATCAATGACATTACTTTTTACGGAAAGCAATACACTAACGTCATTACAGTTCTGAAGCAGTTGTTCCAAATACGGATTCAGTGCGTTTGGTCGTTTAGGTGGCATCTTGGTTCAACACGTGTGTAGCAAATTGGCTCAAAATACGATCTTGAAACAATGGCGGCACTCTCGTTGTTGTTCGGCAAGGCGACTCGTTTTTGTCGCAAAAAGCTCGAGGCACACTTTAATTAGTTCAAAAGTACTCACAGTCAGTGGATTAATCCTGTCGACTGCGGCATATCAGCATTTGGTTGGGAACAAATGAGCACATGTATTCGTTTTAATAAGAAAGTGAACTTGGTTTAATCATGTGGTTCGAGATGATACAATTTCTAGTGTGTGTAAGATCGTTCGTTAAAACTCAAGAGAAGATTACAAAAAAATAACAAAACGCCAAGAGGACAGACAACTGTCGTCCCCTATTGAGAGATTATGAAATAAACAAAATTCGAAACTGAAAC
>JAQIWH010003474.1:0-19848 GCA_034695005.1 Cryptops parisi | reverse complement strand
GCTCTTAACGCTTTGAGCGCTATTTTCAAAACCTGATGAATTTGAGCGTTCGTTTTGAACGCTTTGAGCGCTATTTTTAAGTAAATTGGAAAATGTTTTAATTAACTAGCGCCCGTGCTTCTGCACGGGGTGACCTCTAGTTAACAAATAATATCTTCAAAAAAACGTTATTGCATTGTCGGGTAAATACACAAGCTTTGTAAGATCTGCACAGATCGACTTAAGTCCATAGTTAGTAGACTAGGGTATAGACCAGTGGTTCCCAACCAGGGTGCCGCCATGTCCATGTTGAGGTGCTGTGAGGTTTTCAAAATGTCTTAACTATGCACTAATAAATCATTAAAAATGTGTCAATTCAATCATTTTATTGTGAAAAAGTCTTATATTTCTATCATTCGGTTATATATTGAATTTAATTTGGACAGAACAGTAGTTATATGATTGATTTTCTTTATTTTCAAAAAGGGGGTGCCGTGAATTATTTTTTTAAATATTAGGCTACTAGGGTGCTGTAAAATTATCGGAAAATTTTTTTAGGGTGCCTTGGTCAAAAAAATGTTAGAAACCACTGGTATAGACTGACACTACAGCCATCCTCAGTTGTCATAACAACCACGAGGTATGACATTGGCCAATCGTGCATCACCAATCATTCAGCACTGGAAATGGTACAATTTCCAGGTCAATGTAGATTGTAGAGCATTCTGAAGAGCTTCCCGTAACACCTTTTCACAGCCCAGGAGCCTACTAGTTGATGTATATTAACAGCCCAATGTACTAAACCAATACAAAAGAAGCTCAACCGAAGATTACAGCATGACGCAGCCATTCGTTAAGCCTCGCCAACAAAGACAAACAGCTCGTTATAAAATTATAGAAAAGATGTAAAAGGCATGCTTTCTTACCTTTCTCAGCAACAAACTAAATTCAGCATTGCATTTAGTGCACTGTGCAGTTTTGTCATCTGGCGTCATTGGACTTTTCACTGGCAACGCCTTTAGCTGCTCTAACTGTGTGCTGCATTTCCACAAGACATCTTTGTCCCTAATCAAACCATGCAAAAAATTCGTATCACATATAGCAAAATGAAGTAAAAAAAAAATACTAACAATACAACAAAAATAAGCATCAATAAATAATACCCAATAATGAAATAAAAAACACCTTTTATTTAGATTGTTTTAAAAAGTGATGGAAGTGATATTTCAAAGATACCCAACAACCAGAAACAATCAAGAATCAAATGTATGAAGAAAGAGAAAATAGATGGCGTTTGACATGACAAAAACCAGAAGCTTCCAATCGAAGATTAAGAGACAAAAAGTATAGAAACATATTTTTCCAAACAAGAAATTACAATAAAAAAGGTAGATTCACCTCCATGGTTTACAAAAGAGAAACTCAAAGAAAACCTGTAAACAAAAGCAAAATAAGCCACCCCCGAAACAGGATTTGCGTTTTATAGCGAAAAGATAACTTTTCAGAAAAGTATCGAAAAATCAGCAATTTTTAATGCAAGATCTGCTTTATTAGAAATTACGAAAAACAGGAAAAGAAGAAACATGTATTTAGAGCACATAATCCATCACCAATTGAAAATGGCATAATAAATACAAATCACCAACAGTTATAAGCACTTGAAAAAACAAGCTATTGAAATTAACCGACAAAATAGTCAATTATTTTTTTTTTCAACAAATAAATCAACTCCTCTAACAATAGTTATTCAACATTTGGATCGTCTTAAACCATACCGTACTAAGTCAAAATCTATCAATTTGAGAAAACAATGATTTTACATATGGTTTGTCCATAGGGATGGTCCAACAATATAATCCTTGGTCTATGCCTAGATTATGACCTAGTTTATGACATTCCATTAACTCAAAACAAACACACACAAAAAAAAGGGTAAGTTAGTTCACTATGGTTTAACAAGATCCAGTTCTGCTATGCTGAACTTGTGTTGAAAATTACAGAAAAGGAAATTCTACTGTACAAATCGATTTATTCTACACAGTAGAAAATTCATTGATGAAAAAGAGTTATGATACGAAACACTACAATATGCTATTTTGCTAGTGAAATGTTGTACTGTATGGTTGTCAAAGTGTATCAAAAGGTCTTTTGGAGGGTATTTCCATTGAGCTGTTAAAGTTATGGTTAATGCAGTTAACTGCAGTTGTTAACGCCAATTTCTGAGCATATACGGTTTGTAATCTTTTTGTTTAGATTATTCACAAGATTATTTTTACTTGGCTTCTGGCAATATAATGATAAGCCACATTTTTTAAAATTGATGTGATTTTTCTGGTGAGAAACTTCATAGAGTATCATACTGAACAACAAGGTGATTCTCTATATTATGCTGACATTTTCCGAAATATCCAGAAAGTGATAAAGTAGCAAGCTAGAAATAGTACTGAAAGAGACAGTTTGATGTAAAAATTTCACTTTTGTAAAATGTGTGGCCGCTTATCACTATACTTGCACCAATCAAGTGCTCAGTGAATCATTTTTTAAAGAAATAGAACTCCATTCCAACCGCTTTCATTATTTGCATTATTGGTTACCAGATATGTAATGCTGATTGTGTAATTTCTTTAGTGATACAGGTGACCCCCAATTTTAGGCACCCTCGGATTTCTGAGAATTGCTTTTCGCACTGTTTTCTTTGTGTTATTTTTATAACAAAAAATCATCTTACATGTACGAGTTTCTGTGATTTGTTTTCTCTAATTAATCTTACCAATCACATCCTATCATAAATACTGTATCCTAAAATGTTGCACTTTTGTAACTATAAATACATATGTACAAATTCATATTTTGGAAAATAAAAATCTGCTACATACATAAACTTTATTTTTGTTTTCATTCCAGCCATTCCAATATTGTAAGTTAAATCTTGAAATCAATATTGCATGCAAAATAAATATTGTATGTGAAAAATTTAAAAGAAAACAACCAATTCAAAGTATCAAACAACATGGACAAACCCCCAATTTAATGCAAAATTCATGTTATGCGAATTTCCCAACGCATAAAATGAGGGTTACCTGTATACATCACCAGTTAGGAAGTGGTGAAAAAGTTGATTTGGTTTACATTATATTCTGAAAGTTAAAAAAAAAAGGGCAATAAAAAGTTAAAAAGACAACCATAGCAGACCATACAGTTTATAATATAAAGTCCATAATAACCATAAAAGCTATTAAATTTGTTAGGAAAAATCGTCATTAATATTCAGACACACGGTACAGTGCTATCAAAACTAAACCTGTCGTACAAAATTTCGATGCATTATTAGAGTTTATATAATTGTATAATATTGTATCAAACAATTATCTCAAAATGTAAGTATAGAAGACGGAATGCATCCATAACACGTTACTCGGACATGATAGATCACCAGTACAGTATTCACATATACGTATTTCATGTGTGAACAAGTGCATTAAAATAAATGATTTTTTTGAGAACACACTTTATAAATAGATATTTTGACATCGATATGTCACCAAATGTCTCAACTCACACCCTCACAGACAGCCAACTCACTCACATGTGAAACTAATATAAAGTGTGTAGTGTAATGAAAAACAAACTTACTTCAGTAGTTGTGTGATACGCTTTCTCAACTCATCATTATCCGATTGCAGCTGTTGAATCTGCTCCTGCATTCTGCGCTGAGATGTTTCGTGGAATTCCGTTCGCGAATTCAATTCTATTTTCAGTTGGCTCACAAGTTCCTTTTCGTGCGACAGCTCGTTCATTTTCTGTAAAACAATGTTGCTCTCTTTAAATATTAATAGATTTACAATAATCCCTACGACGGTAGAAACCTTCATACCTCTTTAAGATCTTCATTAAGGATTTGAGTTTCGTCGTTTTTCTTGGTTAACAACCCTTTCAGATCATCTAGCTGCAACACGGATTTGAGAATACCAATTAAGATAAGACAATTACACTGGATGTCCCATAAATCATCACACCCATTTGTTTTTATTGTAATTTTTATTATTTATATATATTTCACATCATTGACACAAATTCACTCAAAAAGTTTTTATTTTTCACTTTTTATTAATTTTGGTGTACTTTTACAAAGCAACAAGCGAAATTTGGTTCAACCTTTATTTTTAACTTCACTCATTTTGGTTCTTGTAAATAAAAGTTTGACAATGCAAGTTTGCCTCTTCTTTTTGTCAAATGTGCACGAAAGTAAAAATGAAGATTTAACCAAATTTTGCTTGTTTTCTTTGTAAAAATAAACTAAAACAAGTACATTAAAATGCATACTCTTTAAGCATACTCTTTCTATACTGGCATATAGCGTCCGCCATATTGATTTTTGATTAACAGCATATAGGCAGTGACACTCGTGAGACAGACGAATCCATCGATTCGTCTTGTTTTTGTATGTATAAACGCACAACTCGCTCACAAGTGAAGATAATATAAAGTGTATAATTAATGAAAAGTGAGTAATAAAAACTTTTGATCTGCTTTTTTATAATGTGTAAAAAAATTAAAAACAAAAATTAAAAAGGCATAATAAAAACAAATGGGATGATGGAATTGAGATACACCACACAGTAGACCTACAATGAAAAATAACTTATGACACATTTGATTTGAACTTACCTGACTCCATAAAACGAGCTTTTCCTTTTCGTAAGAGTCTTTGACATTGTTCAATTCCATTTCCAAATAACAAATGGTCTTTTCTTGTTGACCCAGACATGTTTTTGTGGAAATTAAATCGGCTGCTTGTTCTTCGTGTTCCTTTTCAAAAAACAAAACAAAAACAAAATTGTAATTCAGTTTCCATGATTGTTCATTAACGATTCAAAAGTTTTGAAACCACCTTAAGTGTTTGCTGGTGTTTCAAAGACTGAGTATTCATTTGGAATTTCAAAGCCAACAGTTCTTGTTCAAACGTTTGTTTGGTCTGCGAAAGTTCTTGTTGCGACTTTGCCAGCTTCAGTTCCATATCAGTCATTGCGGATGACTTTGTTTGGAGACTATCCTCGATCGCGTCTAGTTTGGACTGAAGAGTGTCCTTCATTGTCATCACTTCTTCGAACCTAAACAAATGAAGATGTTTACTGCCCATAATAATAATAATAATAATATATGAAAGCTATTGTGGAAAAACTGTGTGGCAAGCCATAATGTTGGCATAAGATACACCACAATGTTAAAGAAAATGATGTACATGTGTCGCGCACCGTATGGTCAAAAAGTGAAGGAATACACCATGCATAATGTCCAAAGCAGTTGTTGCATGCGCCGCCTCTGGATACCTTTTCAACACTGAACATCTTTCTCGTGGGATTATCCTGCTCCATAATGATGAACCGATCACGAGAGTTGGAAGGCGTTACATGAGGGGGGGGGGGGGCGTGTTCCCAAAGTTACTTGGTCAAAATGACCTAGCGTGAGTTTTTACAGAATGATTTCGCATGAACCGGCTGATGTTAGCAGAAAAATACACACACTATATGAAAGTTCAATTAAAGCTCAATTTAGTTATATATAAAATATAATTTCCAATGATTATTTTTGTACCACCGATATATCGATAATTACCGATAATTCATGTGTGACCCCTCCAAATGGAGGTTTCTATACGTGCCTGGTGTGGTTCCAGGAACAACCACATCTGAACTTTCTCCATCACTTCGTCTTGAGTCAGCATCAATGCAAAGCTTTCTTCAGTTCACCAAAAAACTTGCAAGTCACAGGGTGACAGGTAGGAAAATGTAAGGGGTGGCTGAAGACTTCCAACTTGAATTTATTGGAGATCTTTGATGACATTTGCTATATGAGAGTGGACATTATCATGAAGCAGGATAATATCACAAGAACGATGTTTAGAGGTCTTCTCAAATGCAACCACTGCATGAAAGGGGGTGGACACTTTTCGATGCCAATCAGCTTTATTGCTTGCCATGTAGTTTTACCACAACAGCCTTTGGTTTGTTTTATTGACTACATTATGCAGGGCCAGATTTAGTAGTTTTCCACCACCTATCGGCTCACACTTAATGCCACCCACTCCCCTGCCTAATTTCAACATATCAATTAAAATACAAAATAAGAAGTTTAGTGCAAGTGCAAAAAATATTTGAACTTTTCTTGCAAGTATTAATAGAAGTTGACATTTGTACAAATAGATGTACAATTTTAATGTTTTATGCCACCCTAGGCCCGGGCCTATAAGGCTTAATGGAAGTAAGTAATTATTATGTCTCAGTATCTACCATACATACCAAACTAACAGCCAACACAATTGAACAGTGTTAAGTACAGTAGAGACCTGTTATAATGCGTCCCGATTTAAGGCAAATTTGGATATAACACGATGAGTCATTGGGTCCCCTTAACTTAACAATAGCATATGTTATAGTTACACAAACCCCGATTTAATGCGACCCTGCGTTTTTTAATTTTTCGTCCCAAACATTGCGTCATGACGGGTCTCCACTGTTAACTTTTTTGTTAAAAATGACCTAAAAGTAATTTCGAATGTGTTAAATTCAATTCTACCTTCCTAACGCACGATTTTGAGCAAAACAATAACATGTGCAAAGATGTCAGTGCAAGACGAGTGAAGTGGCCCATAGACAGCAAGGCAAGTTCAAAACTTAAAACGTATTTTCCTTGAAATTGTAAAAATGTTAAAACCTTTTTATACCAGGCCCTTCAATTACCAACCTTGTAGCTGCATTATCTTTGTCAGCAACCATTTTATCGGGAGTTGCCAAATTACTTATTTGTTGCTGGGCCAGTTCCAACTTCTTTTGAGTATCATCCTTTTCCACTTGGCATAATTGAATCTTCAACAACAAAATTTTTAATCAAATCGATTCTCTTCGCCAAGAAATAAGAAACAAAAAAAAACAAATTGTTGCATAACCACCAGAGTACTTATGTGATAAACAGCTAACATAACTAGCGGTATGTCGTGGTGCCACCACGTCTATGGGTATAGACAGTTTAAGTTTGTTAACAAAACCGTATTTATAATTAATGAGAAAATCATGTGTTATTTTTTAACTGACCTAAACTAGCCTATACTCACTACGGTACTTTAGTTAAATCAACAAACATTAACGAAAAACACCCCCATGTCGCTCTCATGCCAATGGGATGGAAGGTGGTAGCTGCTTAACACATACGTACTGTAACGGCGCTGTATAAGAAGCTCTGTAACTGACCTGTGCATTCAAGTGAACTTCTCGAGCTTCGGCCATTTGCAAAGCATTGCTAATTTTGTCAAGTTCTTGTTGCAAATCTTCTTTGTCTTTCCTTAGTTTCTCTACACGTTTGGGCAAGGCGTGCGCCATATCCATTGCTGTCGGTTTCTTGTTCGAATCATCTGGTGATACAGCATCATCAGAACGCATTTCCGCTGCTTCAGGAATGGATATCTTCAGGGAAGGTTCACTGCCAGTGTCATCTTCGTTCTTCACATCATCCCTAGGAGCAGGATGTTCTTCGCCCGATTCGCCAGGACTCGTCGTTTCATTGGTCATCTCTATCTCCGACGTTTCGCTCGTTTCTTGATCTTCGGGAGCGGTCGTCGTGTCTTCAATGTCGAGAGATCCGTGGTGACCGAGAAGAGAGGTGAGCCTCATGTCCAACGCAGCACCGTACTTGGAGTTGTTGAGCAATTTGCGACATAAAAGTCGACACTGCTCTTCCAGGAACTTGAGACGCCTATCTCGAGGATCAAGTTCATCATCTTCTAGAGGGAATCCTTCGATCAAAGGACTAGAGTCGTCAGGAGAAACAATGTCGGACAAGTCCGTCTCTGTTGGCGGTGACCTTTCGACTACCTTGTCACGTGCAATGGCATCAGAAGCAACAGCCTCAACTTTGGAGTTTTCATCGGAGAATCCACTCTCCTCGCTTCCCTGCTTATGTCTATCAGCGAATTCTTGGCGCAGACTCTGCCATTCAACCTCAGATTCAGCATTTGTTTTGCATACCTTTAAAATAAATATGTTCATTGGAGAATTTGAAATGAAATGAATGTGGTTAATTAAAAAAAACATGAATTGCAAATTTTGATTGTTGCAATGCCTGTAGAATGCATAAATGCAGAAAATGCAGCTATTGTTATGGTATGTACACTATTATTATAAACTGTTAAATAAAAAAATTATTACAAAATATTAATTCTTAAAAAAAAAGTTTTCACCTTACTGACCAGATAGAACTTTTTCACTGTCATGATGTTTCGCCTCCCTTGCAGAGGCTTCATCAAACAGAAAAGAAAAGTAGAAAAAAAAAGTGAGAGAGAATAAGTGAACGGTTTACACAACCATATCCGAGATGGTGCTGGTCTCTTTCACACTTTTTCTTTTTCTTTACCTTTCTATTCTACGTGACGAAACCTCTAGAAGAGAAGCGAAACATCATAGAGGTGTCAGCCTCGCAAGGAAAGTGAAAACGTTTCTTTTAAGAATTATCACTGGTGGTGAATTATGTAAGGATTAAGTTCTGTGAAAACCAAACAAATTTAATATTTCACATATTTAAATAATTGTAAAATAGAAAAACTAGAATGAGCATGAGCAATTTTCAGCATGTGAACCAATAGCCGAGCCACACGTGGCGTACACATTGTAGAAGAAATGCAGCCAATTGCAGGAAAGCTCAATCACATGTGTATACACAAATCTGCATAATTAAAACACTTTCTTGCCTATAATGAGCAACAGGTAGAATTCTCGTAATCATATACTAGCAAAATCGGGGAGTTGGAAGTTTGCCCTACATTCAATTGCCCGACGATCGATACGTTTGCCAAATGGTACGTTTGCTCGACAGTACGTTTGCCGGACATCACAGTAGCCCAACATTCAAAATATTTTGATTCATTCTTAAGTTAGACCAAAACAAATTATACTAAAGTATAATATGTCATGGTTAGACAAAGACAAGTTTATTTTAAAATTCATTTTATTCAAAAAAAATTTAAATAAAATATCATTGTTGTGTCGGGCTACTGTGATGTCGGGCTATCGTACAATCAAAGGGTACATGAAAATCAAAGTTGGCAATTTTGAAAAATAGGAGTGCAAGTTCGACTTGTGCCTAGGGCACAAAATAGTCTGGCACCGGCCCCGAGTATATTACTATCACATAAGGTTGTCAAGTCAAGACTACTTGAGTTTACAGTATATGAATGTTACAATCCACTGGGGTCCAACCAAACAAAAATAGTAAACTATAAAATAGAATATGATAAAAACAGAATTTACATCATGTAAATTGCAAAAAAACATGCTGTACATTTATATTCCTTACCCGTTTCCACTGTGCTCTTGAACTTTCTAACTGGGCTTTCAACTTATTCAGAAAATGACGCTTTTCCTTCAGTTCGTACCGCATGATAGATTCGTTGGTTTGCAAGGATGACAAAGCTGATTTCATCTTGGATATCAGTTCATGACTGTGCGTCAATTCCATAGTGACTGTCGATAATCGATGTTCTTGGTCCGCCACTTTGTCCATCAAGTTGGACGTCATTTCTTTGGTCGACTCGAGTTCTTGTTGTAGTTCGATCTTTTCTTCGATCAAACTGTGCAACTTGGACAGTGTTCTATTCACTTTTAGCACAATTTGAGGCTGCTCAGATTTTCCTGAATCAGCAGTACTGACCACAGGCACTTGAACATCTTCCTGTTGAGCAGTACATGTCTCATGGACATCGCTTTCGCAGACTGCAACACTGTTACTACACTGTGCGGATACAGGTTCCACCAAAGCATTCACTTCGTGTGACTTAGCCTCACTAGGCATTTCGGCATCAGTTTTATCAGCTTGCTGAAGAAGTTCGTTTAACAGCGCCATCTGTTTCGTCAACTGCTTATTTTCTTGTTGGGACGCTAAAAGGTTCGACTTCACATTCGCAAACTGTTTTTGTTGTTCATCTACCAGCGCTAACATCTTAACCAACTTGCCGTTCATCTCCTTCAACTGTTTCTGCGTCGCAACTAACTGCTCATCTTTCTCGCACAATCGTTCTTCCAATGACGTCTGTATTCCGGCCGCAACCTTGACAATGTTCACCAACATCGCCTTTTCCTTGTCGCTCGTTTCGAGTTGAGAAAATAAGATTTGCACTTGTTCGTAAAGCAGAAACTTGTCACTGTTTTTGTCCGACGGAGGAGGGAAAATTGCGTTCAACTGAGCCGAACTGGCTTCGGACAAAAGCTGCTTGCTCACTGTAGCATTGGGTTTATGCTTGAGCAGATCACTCTGTAGTTTAGTTATTTTCATATCCTTGAGGGAGATGATTTTTTTTGACGTCGTCAGGGCATCTTTCAATGCGTTCACTTGCTCCTCCAACTGCGGATAGGCTTTGTAGACGCTGAATTCGGAACGCAGCGTGACTATTTTCCTGTTCAGTTCGAGATTATCTGACTGCAAAAACGACACTTGTTGCCTCAAGTTGTTGTTGTCATCCGCAAGAGTATTGACATTTGCAGGTATCGAACTGGAAATGGAGTTGACCGAATCGTAAATGCCCGAAACGCGTTCTTCTATCCTCTGAACAGCCGGCTGAGAACCTTGTTCAAAGTGCGTATTTTTCAAACTTTCCAAGTGATGACAAAGTTCTTTTGTTTCGATGTGTAATCCTTTCAGATCTTCCGCTAGCGAACACACCGATTTCTGAGCCTCGACTTCTCCACCAATGCTTTTCTTACACTTGACTTCAGTCACTGACAGCTGGTCGATTGTTTTTTGGGACTCGCACAATTCAGTTTTCAAAATTTCAATTTGATCATGAAGATAAGTCTCTCTGTGATCAAACGTTTCTTGCAGCTGCTTATGATCCATTTGCAATCGCTCGTGTTGCTCTGTCAAGTTCTTCAATTCCTGCAAACCAACGAAAAGTATTTGTTAAAATGACACCTCAACGAACAGCAAAATTATCTACACTATAAAAGACTATGTAAAGTCTGTGTTCACGTGTGTGCACACAAGAAGAGATATTTTGATTGATGTGCAGCACTGAGTAGACAACTAAAACAGGATGAGTGATGGCAGTAGCTTAGCTGGGAAAAGGGAGCATTCGCTCCCCACGCCGATTTTCCAAAGTGTGGTGGCTTGTAATTTTATGTTTACTTAACTTTTCTTTTTCACGTAGCCTTGGCAAAAGTTATACACGAAATTTTCTAGATTCCTTCACTCACTCAGCCCAACCTTCCTGTGAAATATTTGTATCGCTCTACTTAACCAAGGATGTAATTAGTGGCAGCACTGTTTTATTTATTTCCCGGTTGGTCAAAGTATGACTAAGTGTGACACTCCCACTAACAGCATCTTGTGACCATGGAACTGATCGACTACGACTTGCTTACATGTGTGTGCGACGAAATAGACTATCGTGTAAATAGTCTGTCGCATCAGCAAAGGTAGATATATTGAGCATTTGTGAAATATCTAAAATCATTCAGTGTAATATCATTTTATATCATTTCATTCAGTGTAATACAATGAACATCTGTTGAGTAATTAAGGAGTGGTGCAACTAAGACTGGCCAATTTTTGTCAATGCATTCATGAGTACTTACAAACTGTTATCTGCAATGTATCCTGTATAGTTATTTACGATTTAATGTCCCAATGTCTCGTTGCCATAAATTATCGCTATTTTTAGACTAAAACAAAACAAAAACACTACAATAGGCAATTCTTTTAAACTCTGTACCATTTCTTTTTCTTGAAGTTCATTCGTTAAGAATGTTTTCTCATCTGATGATTCTTGAGCAAGTTCCAATGAACCAGAAATCGAAGGCACTGTAGTACACACCGAAGATTCACCAGGATGTAAAGAATCGTGCTAAAGCAAAAAGAAAAACATGTTGACTGCAAAATCACAATACATATATTTTTACCATCAATATTACACAGAAAATTTATAATATAAACTTGGTGTATAGTGTAAAATTAATACAACTTGATAATATAAAAGATAAAGTTTATATAATGCATATAAACATATGCATACTTATATATTAGTTATACTGTATATGCATTCATATGAACTCAAACACAATATTCCAAGTGAATTTTATTCAACATTTTTAATGAATCTCTCAGTTGACCCCCATTCTAAATTTCCAATTAACCCCCTTTTAAATGTTTAAGTTCATAATAAATTGCACACAAATTGTCTATGATCAATTATACAGGGTATTGTCTTGAATGTGTTACAACGTTTGAAGGTATGTAGGACGTGCCAATAAAAACAACAGAAAAGCCATATAAGTGTACATCTGCAAACACTTGGTTAGCAAGTTACAGAGACCCTAGTTTGGTCCATTGGTTATAAAATGTAGATGTGATCTCAACGACTCGTTAATACCAGAATCTATCTTACAACCAATGGGCCAAACTACCGTCTTTAATTCACAAATAAAATGCTTGCGGACTGACGGTCATATGGCCTTTGTTATTGGGTTTGATGCATCTTACATACCCTCAAACATTGTGACACATTCAAGACAACACACTGTATATAAACACCAAGTTTAAACCCCACTTGATGTAATTTCGCTATAAAGTTGTTGTAAAAACGCTAAATAGAAAGTGAAATTTTCCATATAGCGTTTTTATGCTGGTGTATGGTAAAATCGGTTTCACTTAATGTTGCTTCAAGCACGTTTACATGCTATATTCTGCAAAACATAGCAAATTCAGTTGAAATAGTTTGTTTTGAAATTTTTTTGTTCAAATTGTGCTGCTCTTAGTACGAAAAAAACTTTTATATGCTACATTCTGCAAAACATAACAAAGTGTTAAAGTCATGCTGTATAAAGATTGCTATAATAAAATAATAGAAAATAAAAACTGAAATGGAATTTCACTCACAAATGAAAGAGAACTTGCTAAACTGGAAATGCTGACACTTCTACTCGGCGGTTTCCAAGAGAAGTGTGATGCACCTGATTTCCTGAATTCACATGAAAAAAATTGTTTTAAGTTTTTAACACCACTACAAAAATTAGTACTGTAAGTAAATTGTTTACCGTGAATATTTTGGCCATCCTATATCTAAATCCCGATCATGGGGTGATAAATCGAACTCGCATTCATTCAAGTCATATAAAACTGACAGTAAAAAAGATGTCTGTTCCTTATGTTGAAATGGTGATTTATCGTTGTACCAATCCCTACAATAAATCAATAAAGAAGTATTAGTTAAAATAAAATTGCTGGCTAAACAAATCATTAATAAAAGAGTTAATTAAAAGTCAATTGAACGGTGCTGAGATGCTTATAATAAACAATAGTCAAAATTACGTCGATTTACGTAACCATGGTATTTGTAGTAATCATTGTTATGCATTTAAAACTGATAATAAACCTATATTATCAATAAATCCATGACTTTGTAAATGCGAATTACGTTTATTACCTTGTCAACTTTTCATTCATGATACATCGTTGGAAGGAATCGGCTAGGCACTGGTGCATAAGACAAAAACGAACAAAAGCTCTACCTTTACCTTCCGAAGAATGAATCTGAAAAGAAAAATAAATACTATAATAAATTGATCCTTTAACATTACACTTTAATACAACAAATCACCCACTTCAAGCTATTAGCGTATTCTTAAAGACATAAACCGTAAAAATAATTACCAAATAAAAATTCGATGTTTCAAAATAAATGCTAATCAAAATTAATTTTGTTCTCAATGTCCAACAAGCTGTGTTGAAATTATGCAAAAGGTAACCATATTTTCTACCTTTTTTTGGTAGAAAAATATATTTTTGGGCTACCTGCAATGTATAGAATGCAAGCCGTTTCTGGCAAAATATGAAATAACATGTTGTGTACAACTATTTAGGATAGCTGAGGTTAGTTAACAACATTTCTCTAAATGGGTTTAAAATATTAAGGTCTAAATTTAAACCTACTTAACAACTATTCCAATGCTAATTTCATACCTTGCCTAAACCAGGCTTGGTCTTCTATACATTGCGAGTTTCATATACAAAGTAATTAAGACAATATAGATTCTTTCAATACCTCCGAAAGACGCTTGACAAAACGAATACCATCATGTGTATTTTTCCGTGAACCAAGGCACTTTTCAAAATAGTCCCAAAAGCTTTTCTTTGTTCCGAGAAGAGAAACTTTTTCTGCAAATAAATGAAAATCAATATTAAATAAACAATAATTTCAAACTATATTTTCATAAACTATAATACTGAAAGTTATCACCGAATGCTGGTTGTACCTTTGAAATCGTATATGAGCAAACTTTCCAATTTCATACAAAATTTATGAAGTGATGGATTGTCATCGTTGATGGGATGACAGAGTTCTTTGTGATCCGTTTTCAATACCGAAACACATTCTGCAACAAATATGAAATGTTAATTCATCAGTACAGAAAAACAAAGTATTTGTATAAATTACGTTTGTTATTATAACAAACTAAACTAAAAGTTGCTTGTTAAACTTTTAAAACACAAAATCAATAAAAAATAAATGAAACTGCTATTTTGACAAGAGCTTTTTACCTTGGATATCCAAAAGTATTTTTGGAAACTTCTGTGATGACAGAGATGCCATTGTTGTTAATTACAGTCACAGTAACAAAAAACAAAATCTGGAAAAAATGTATGGAATGATAAAAGTTATTTCAAGCATTAGCTTATAAATTGGATAAATGTTTTTCAAATACCAGCAAAATAATATGGATGGAATGATACAGTTATTTCAAGCATTACCTTATAAATTGGATGATTTTTTTTCTTCAAATACCAGTAAAATAATAGTCCTTTATGATAAGGACAAATGTATTATGAACCGCTTAAGCTAGACAAAAACTAAAGCTCAATTTAATATCTTTCCAATGATATGGCTTCCATAGTTTGCCTGCAATGGCCTTTTATCAGCATTATTTGTACGATCATTTTTATCTGAAACATATGTTATCAATCACAGACACGCTGTAAACATAAACGTCAGATTTGAGGATTCGTTATGTTCGTTTTTTAGAATTCGTTCAAAATTGGTGCCAAAAAATTATGTTACTCTTGTTTTGTGCCGACAATAGACACCCATTGCACCATTAAGATAATGATTACAAAATATACGCTACTATTAGTCCTGACTTGACCTCAAGAAACTCAAGTCACATATATCCAGGTTACATATATAATGTTAGAATATTAACGTTAATATAATACCGTAATAGAGTATAATAGTACACCACTTAATAACTTTAATAAAATTCAAAATATCACAATCGCCGTTTTATTTCAGTGGTGTAATTTTTACATACTTTTTCACTTGTGCCATTTTTACGCATCCCTACCTGTGGTTTTGACTGCCTAGGGGCCTCTACAGGGTTCAATCCGACACTGCACACATAAGATACATCTAACAAACAACTTACTTAATAATGAAACTAAAGCTGTGATTGGCTCTGATGTAATGTGTTTTGTAATAAAGACACTGGAGGATACTGAAAACCCCAATAACAAATATATTAATATATTTTTTTTTATATTTTACCGGTAATATAATACTGATTTCTGGAGGATACTGATGACCCCAAATAACACGCTTATACATATATATTTTTATATTCCACCGGTAATATAATAAATGATTTTTTTATTGTACCCAGTTGTTTATTATAATTTATATAAGACGTCCACGAATATAAGATGCAGCTAGGAAGCGCCTTGAGTAAAATCTTGTATAAGATGCATCTTATATTCGCAAAAAATACGGTATTTGTCCATGAATTAAGAAAATGTTTTGACTGTTGGGAGCATTTATGTTTTCTAATTGATTACATTTATATTTACTGGTAGGCTACACTAAATAAGTTTAAAATGTACCATTATGTTGTACAGAATCTTTATATATATAATTCTCTTAGGTATGCACCACGTTCTAAATCCATGCAGGTTCACTATAGCCACTAAGGTAAACAATGATATCCACAATGATGATAGTTTCTTGTACTAATCTGCTATCTGTCGAGGGTCGAATTACTGGACGTGTCGGACAAGAGAGACTACTTGTACATGTACAGTAGTCGCTCTTGTATGTGAATTAGGATAGTACTTTATCTATCTTAGGTCAGTTCTGATTCACATACACCTTCCAGAACAAAGTGAGCCATTAAGAATTCAAATTATTAATACAGTATTGAAAACTGCAACAACATGTTTTGCCAATGTACTACAGATTACAACAAACATATAAACACAAAACTTTTCTAAAAAAATCTTTACATATTATTTTACTATATGTGAAGATTTTTTGTCTGGCTCGTTGGCTCGTCAATGTATATCGATATATACATTGTTATAAACATACATAAAATTGCACTATTTAACTACATTACATGTATCAACTACACTATACTTTTATCATCCATCAAATACTTTTTCGGTATTTTGTATTTTTGAAAAACAAATCACTCCATCTTTTGAATGAAAACATTAACTTTGCATTTGGATGATGATACAATCGATTGAATTTTTTAACATGACTCCTGACATGCATAGCACTTTTACCTTTGAAAAACACGAAGCTCATTTTCTGCAATGGTTAATCCAACGACCAGGCTCCGGAGGAAACATCAAAAGTTACTCATCACTGCCTTTATTGTGAAATCAGACGTCTGCATCGAAGCAGCTGATGCAAACAGAATGCCAGGAACGGTGGTGGTCAAAAATAGAAAACCTAAATGAGGATCGACAAAAATCAGTGTGAATGTGCGAAATGATGGAGCAACAATCAGTAACGTTATGTATACTACATATTGCATTGTCTCACTCATCATGTGATAAAACATTGAACACGGCTAACCTAGTCCAAATAAACTTTCACTCGCTAAACGATTTGAATTGCACGACTATTAAAAAGAGTTGACGTTGTTGTGCACAACGAATCCAATTCAGGCCCACTGATGAGCCCTAAATTCGCATCATAATATGATACTTTAGTTAATAAACAGTGGCATTTTTTTATGCATCGGGTGACCTTCGCTGGCATCTAAACTTTTTTGGCAACTAACTTCTTGACACAATAATCTAAATAAAGGATATCTGAATAATGCACCCATTCAACATTTAAAAAAACAATGTTGTTACGACAGAATGTGTAAGTGTGCAGAAAATAAAGTTTTCGAGTCTGAATCACCGTTGAATTTTTTGTTTGGTTCACTTAATAGTTTCCATTACCGGACTTGCAAAATCAGTGAAACTGAAAATTTCCTACTCGTCACTGTACTGTGATGGTAATTGCCAGAATTTTAAATTAGCTTTTGTTGAAATAGGGAGCACAACAGGTTGAAAGAGTTCAGTGGCAAAGACTTTGCAAATATTGAAAAACAAATTATAACTTCTACATATACTTAATGCACGAAATTTCTTTTGATAAAAAAATTGCATTCATGGTTATGGAAATACATTTCATAGCAAATTACAATAAATCCATCAGAATAGATTTATGTGAAATAGATTCTCAGATTTTTAGAATTTACAATTTGATTTATTTATTACAAACAATTGAGATTCAAAATTCGAAGAATATTTTGTAAAATAAAGAGATCAGTTTCTTCAAGAATAGTAGGTTTTTGAATCACGATGTAGATCTCCAAATATATCTAGTACAGTTTCACAACAATTATTTTTTATACTCTTTGTATTAGCTTCACTCGTAAGTGAATTTATGAGCTGAGAATTGAACGTATATCATCAACAGTCGTTTATTATACTGTATAGTCCAATGTACCAGACTATGCATAAAACGAGAACTGCACAAGTTTTTCGCATAAATAAAAAACCGCACAAGTCCAATGTAAAAAAACAAAAATCGCATAATATGAATAAATAAATCGAAAAGTGCAATAAAACAAAAATGGAATTACTCAAAACATGCATAAATTGAATACCAAATTATAGTATTCAAAGATTGCAAAAATTTAATTCGCATAAATCAAAACATTCAGAATCAATAATAGATTTTTTGCATTGTGTGTACTACAGCCCTACATATGAAACATATATAGGGCTCTAGTGTGTACATACAGTATATCTTTAAAGACAGTAGGCTTGAAAAGCATTTTTATGTACTTGTTGTGTCTCGGTTTGGAAATACATTTCATAGCAAATTACAATAAATCCATCAGACTAGATTTATGTGGAATAGATTCTTAGATTTACTCAGATTTTCTGTTCATGGCTACAAGATGGACAATGAAGTGTCACTAACCGACACTGCTGTTCAAGAAGAGTATTTCTACAAATCAGACATTATGAACTATGAAATAATCTAAGCCCATAATCGAAACACTGAGTCTATAAAAAAATTTACAAATAACAAACTTTCATGGACGTAAAAGATTAATCCCATCAAAACCTATTTGAGGCAACTGGTTTTTGAAATCATGTCAAGTTCTTGTAGCCATGTGTTTCAAAGTGTGGCGATACGCAGTAGAGGCCCTTAACTCCGTCGCCCCATCCGATTATTCTTAGTAAAGACTCCTTGTTCACATGATGTGAAAATGTAGGTTCCCTTTGGCTTCAGTCGGCTCATATAATATTTGAGGTAGGGTCACTACTAGCAATGTGTTCCAAGTGTGGATATATGCAGCAGAAGCCCTTGTTGACTCAGTGCCCCACGATTATGACTTAACAAAAACTCGTCAATCAATGCAGTTAAAAAGCCATTAATAAAAACGGACTAAAAGATAAATGAAGATAGGTGAGACATGTTGACATCAATTTTGAAAGTGCCTCACTATGTATGAGCGCACAAGATACAGGGTTTGGATAACATGGTGTTAATCTTCGGCCCATTCTTCTAAATTTTTAATTTATAAGGTTTTTAGTGTGGAGTGAATTATTTGACAGGGAAGAGAAATTTATTTTTTTATTTTTTGGGAATTATAACTGTAAATATAAAGTTTCAAAAGCACTGTTAAAGAAGGTAAGAGGAGCACTCCTGGTCCGAAAGAAAATCTACATAATTTCAACCAAGCATATTTTTCTAAAATCGTTACCAAAAATGATAAAAAATTGAGAGAAGCATTTGTGAAGATTTATTTCTCGGCACAAGTCGTATGTCCAAGTATTTTATCCATTTATGGATAAATAGTTATAGTTCTATTTATTGGTTAAGTAACCTGTGGTCTAATGACAAGGAAAGTGAGCTTGAATAATTCTCCCACAGAATAATAAAGAGCATTTATCCAAATACTTTATCATGAAAGGTCCAAGTTATACAAGTAAACATTTGATGCATAAACTAAATATAAAATTCAAGTGAACATTAAAACTCAAAGCATGTCAACATTACTCACCTTTATGCAACGCGACACCTTTGAATTTCCTTTAAAACACTCGTGAGTACAGTACTTATAACCTGTAAATTCACACGTAGGGACTTGTAAAGTTTACTTTCGCTTTGGAAGTACGTACCATAAACACACCTTCCTTCAGTATAAACATGAATCGATGATAAATCCTAACCTTGTTTTAAAGATGTCGATGAGACAACCAATCCGAATGTGCATTAAATAATAAAAAACTAAAAAGCAAGATAAAAGCTTCTGTCTGATTGGTGGCTATAAATTGCAAAATTACTTTGGACGCTTCGCGAAAATCTTCCAAAGACAGTCGATATCGTCCGCGTACACTTTGTACGCTTTTATCGCGAATACCGGCCAATGACAGTCGATAATATTCTTAGCGTGTATGGTGGCATCACGGACTTACAGATATGGATAGGCAACATATTTTTTATTGCAAACATCAGCTCGGGGAGCATTCTGATTCGCTCCT